>JAOPJD010000025.1:2339108-2365801 GCA_026167825.1 Papilio polyxenes | reverse complement strand
GTGTCGTGACAACTTTTCGTAAGATTTTTTTCCGTCTAGCCCCCTTTCACAACGCGCGATAAGGAACTTCGTTCCAATAAATAAATCTTGAACAGATTTGAATGAAATAAGAAGACCAAATTCTTCAGGTTAGATACAAATAGGCGTCGACTACAAATACTGTCATCATCATCTCTGTCCTTATGCTACTCGTGTTAGTCTTCGCACCAGTCAGATTTTCGTCCTCCATAGATCAATCGATCTTTCCGATCTAACTATCGCTTTGTTCTTGATCAGGTCACTTTTTAAGCTATGTATCCCATCTCTTCTATCATCACGACGTCTAATGCTGCACGCTTGATTTAAAATTAGAAATCCAAAATAATCGAATAGAAAACGATTTTAGAATGTTTTTATTCTAATGTAAATGCCACAGAATGTCATTACTAATTGATTATTGAATCCATACGTAGAGCAATTTATATGACTGTCAACACTTCCTTACGTGGTTCTAGTTTGACAGATAGGAATTATTAATACAGTCAGAAACGCCTTAACTTGTAGACGTAATATTTAGTTTACTAAAGCTTTACAATAACATCAATTGTGTTTTTTGTTTTTAAAAATATTTTTTTAGTTTTTATATTTCAAGATACGCTTTATAGGTTACATTTTTTCTCTTTTCCTAAGTTTTAATTATACGGTTCTAACAAATATACTATAGAATCATCCTTATCTTAAAACAAAACGAAATTTAAAACAGTTAACGCCTACGCAGGCCGACAAGGACAATCCGTTCTAGAAATAAAAAAAAGTTGGTCACGAAAACAATAAAGTCACGGGTGTTATCTGAGACGATATCACTGATAAGCCCAGTGTTGCCATCTTGCCATTCTTTTTCATTTGGCTTGACATGTTTTGCATTTACAATGGGCAGAAATTTTTTCAAACACCCTCAATGCCTGTGGCACTATACCTACAAAGATATGGAATTTTTATATGCTGAATCCCAAGCGAAACCAATTTTGATATAACACGGCATGAATTTAATTAAGGTGATGCAATTTTATTTTCACAATGTTTTCATGTCTTTCGCGCTACTCTTCGCTTTGGTCCCGGTTCGATTTCGCATCAGCTCAGAATTATTAGTAAATCGACCGATATGTGTTCACAGAGAAATATGAAACAGCAACACAATACATTCATTAAAAATTGAAAGCGTAATGAAAAATCGAATCGACTTTCATTTTTACCTCCCAAGTAAATAGTATAGAAAATCAACAATATGAAGCGTTAACGACCAAATTCTTAAAGTACGGTCGGCAAAACAAAATTTTGTAGTTGTAGTAGTTTTCCCCTGCCTAATAGCGATATCAGACTGATATTAATTTGTGTGAGCACAGTATGATTAAAACACTAATTTTTATATTAAAAGGTGGCAAACGAGCAAAGGACCTGGATTCGCCGAAATAGCGAAGCCCATAGACATCCGCTAATGCAGATGCGTTGCCTAGCTTTAAACAACGGAGAAGGGAACACACAAAAATAGAATATATTCCCGTCCTATGCGTCCCCTCTTCCGCCAAATCCACTTCCTCTTCCCATCCTCTCCTAATAAGGAAAAGGTGGGAAGAGAAAGACGATTAAAATTAATGTATGACACATCAATGAGAAAAGATGATAAAATAAGAAAAAACAAACTGAAAATAAGTGCATTTATTTTAAGTTTAATATTTATGTACCTACTAGCTTTTGCCGGCGACTCTATTCGTGCGGAATTAAAAAAAAACTTAATAAGTAGCCTATGTGTTCTTCCAGACTATGTTCTACATATGTGCCAAATTTTATCAAGATCAATTCAGCCGTTCCGGAGATAACTTTAAACAAACATCCATCCATCCATCCATCCGTGCATCCAAACATTCGCATTTATAATTTCTGTACCTATGTATATTATACTCGATGAAACGTATAAATACAATTACCATATCTGTCTGTCCCAGTTGGTCACAAAAATCTGTGTTAACATGACAGAGAAAGTAAATGATTAAGTAGAAAACAAATATGTATAATTATTACAATATTCATACTTCATTTCATTAAATTATAAAAGACTAGCTTTTTCCCGCAGGTCGTCCGCGCGGAATTAAAAAAAACTTAATAAATTCCCTATGTATTCTTCCAGACTATATTCTACATGTGTGTCAAATCTCATCAAGATCCGTTGTGCCGTTCCGAAGATATCCTCTAACAAATATCCATCCATCCATCTAAACATTCGCATTTATAATATTAGTAATATTATAAAAGAGAAAATATATAATTTAAGTAATTAAGAAGATTTTTTAATAGCAAAAAATATTACAAGTCACAAGAACTATAAAAACTATACATTCTAATTTTACCCTTAAAATAAACAAATTCTTTATTTAACAGCATTCAGTCGCTCGAATTCTAAACTATTAAATATTTAAAGACATGTTGCGAAATTATATCGCAGAAAATCTGGGTCATGACAATTTTCATTGATTAGAATACGTTTGATAAATAAATTATTTAACACAGTTTTATTTCTATAGGGAAATAAATTAACTTGCTATCGGTATAACGTTAATCGAATTGTAGCTGCTAATGTCATTAACTGTCCTAACAGTGTTTACCCGAAGCCACTTTCTTGTGTATCATCCAGTACACAAATTGTGGCTGGAAAACTAGCAAATATGACAATAACCCAGACAACAGTATTATGACTTCATAGCAAACACAAAATTAAACATCATTGTTTACAAACGTTACTCATGGGGATTTAATGAAAAAGATTTAATGAATCCAAATTTATGTACGTGAGTGTACAACTTAATGAATTTCCGTTCGGGAACGGCGCATTGTGTACATAGAGGTACACGTGAGCACGAAAGTGATCAGTTTTAATAATCTCGCGAGCGATGTAAAACCTAGCGTTATTTTCAAGTAAATTATTTTATTTGCATTCCGAAGCACTCAGCTTGTTTACGGGTATACGATATTGAGATTTTATTTAACAGCTTTCATTAGCAATTGTAATGTTGTTATTCCTATTTTTAAAATTCTATAATAAAAAAAAACCTTGGTTTTCTATCCAAAAAACAGGTACAAAACATTTAGTATGCGTTTTTCGGCAGCAGTGTTTGTGTTAGACCATCTTACATTTAATTAAATGTTATTACACATCGCAAAATACTAAATAGATAATAATTGCAAATCATCATCATCATCAGCTCACTACATGACTCCACTGAGGGGCTCAGAACCTACCCTAATTTAGGGGTGACTAAGCCATAGTCAACCACGTTGTCGTAGTCACGTACACATTTCTTCTCAGATATGTGCAGGTTGCATCACAATGTTTTCCTTCACCGTAAGAAAGTAACACCGTAAATAGTTGCAAAAATTAAGGTTAATATCGAGATATAAACTGTACTTAAAAGATAGTACAGTTTATATATAACTAGCTTTCGCCCGCGACTCCGTTCCCGCGGAATTCCCGAAAAAAACGAAACGGGATAAAAAGTATCCTATGTCCGTATCCTGGTTCTCAACTACATACCCATGAATTTTCAGTCAAATCGGTTCAGTCGTTCTTGAGTTATAAATAGTGTAACTAACACGACTTTCTTTTATAAATATAAGATTGAACTAAATTACACATAACTGTGTAATCAAGACTGGTTTATTAGTTTCCAAGTTAATTCCCGAGTTACATAGTGTTACGAGAATTTTTGACACATGTGTTTTAGACGGATGACACATAAATATTGGAAACTCGTAGCATGTCCAGAGATAATAGTTCTAATTAGAGATTAAAACAAGATATCTGTGGAATGGCTAAGTCCGAGTGTAGGTCAGGGTCGTGGGAGAGTTGCAAACATCGGAAGGTTTAATGAAGGTTCTCGTTTAGTGATTAAACTTTTTAAAATTCATGTAATGTTAAATTTTTTAATTCGCTATCAAATTTGAAAATAAAGATTTTACTAAACTTACTAAACTTTAAGCATATCTACCATTATTAGTAATGCGAAAGTTTGGATGGATGTTTGTTAGAAGGTAACTCCAGTACAGATTAATGGATTTCGATAAAATTTGACAACGATAAAGAACATATTCTGGAAGAACATGTAGATTATTAAGTAATTTTTCAATACGCGCGAACGAAATCGGGAAAAAATCTATATATATAAAAGAAAGTCGTGTTAGTTACACTATTTATAACTCAATAACGGCTGAACCGATTTGGCTGAACATTCATGGGTATGTAGTTGAGAACCAGGATACGGACAAAGGATACTTTTTATCCCGTTTCCTTTTTTTAAAATTCCTCGGGAACGGAGTCGCGAGCAAAAGCTAGTTAGTGATAAATGTAAATTGGTATTAATTGTTAATAAGAAAATTGGGGCTATCAAACATCAATAAATCAAGTTATAATTAGTTTTAATGATGGTAGATTTTGACTATCTACCGTTGTACAGCAATAAACACAATACACCTTTAAATAATTTTTAAATCAAAATTAAAAAGTATAATCATATTTTTTTATAATACTAAAGGTTCTTTGTTGAGTATTTTGAAAGGAATTTTTTAAAAGCATTTAATATGAATGCCGATATGTTAAGGAACCCATGCAAGTTTTAAAATTTCTTATAAATATAGTGAGTTCGTTGACCGAAATCCATCTGCCGACGAATACTTTTGAATGAGCCTATTGAAATTCGCAGCCCTATTTAAAATATAGTCGAGATTAAGGAAACCAGACAAAAGATGAAAGTAATCGTTAAGACAGCGGTTAGGAACGATGTCGTCGGAGGTCAGGGTCAGACGAGACTTACCTCAGACAAACTTCTGACGCTTAGAATAATAACAAAGTGGCATAAAATAATTCACGTTAGCTCGCCAAATATTTACTTAAAGTTCACTACTTTTTTGTCATTAAATAAATTAAATTTTAATACTGTATATTAATAACAATCAACTTAAAAGTTTTTTAGTCACTATGCCTTAATTTATATGATTGGTCAAATGCAAGGTCGAATTGAATATCTGCAGATAATTGATTTAATTACTTCTTACCATAATCATAATTCTACTTAATTAAATTACATTTTCAGGTATCACAAAAAATATTGAGCCGCTTTAAATATGAAAGACGCGGATATGACCGTGGAAGGAAATCTGATATACGGTACCGCGAGAGATTGCATCCGAATGTGCAGTGCGTTGCGTAGTTTTAGTTCATAAGGTCGGGATGTCGGGGAGAGACTGGCGGGAATGTTACGGCAGAGGCGCGCGCGTCCACTGCCCGCCTGCATGCCGCGCGCGCCTCGACACCACTGTTGCTTATATCGCCGCTACACGCTTGCCACACGAGCCACACCGTCCTAGGTATAGTAACCACACTAACTGAACAATTTTGGATATTTGTTTTCTCCTTTTTGCAAAAAAAAGTCAGAAACGAGCAAACGATGAACTGCGTTCGCTTATAAAGCGAAGAGGGACCACTGACTATAGAAATGTGTAAGAAGTAAAAAGGTAATGCGCTGCAAGGCACGTGCAGAAAGAGAATATTTCCCCCACCAACATGTTTCCACAGCTATCAGAAAAAAATTCCCTTCCCACCCTTTCCTGAAAAAAAGAAATTTGAATTTGGTATTGAAATTATAAATAAGCAGCGGTCGCCCTTGACACCTTGCATCAGATCCCGTCCAAATCCAGTCAAAATCAGTCTAGCCGTTACGGAGATTACGCGCAACAAATTCGGTTTTGGTGACGGATAGACGACCCTTAGTACCGTAAAGACGTTATTTCTTTTGTAAGATTATTAATGGGTGACCGGATTTTTCGTTCCTTTTTTCCAATTTTATTGAATAAAATTCCTAATAGTGCAAGTTCTTTTTTGGTGTTGCGTTAAGTACCAACATTACGACCATGGTTTTGCTTTCCATATGATAGCTCTATGGATTAAAAAACACTTGTCCTATTTGACTATGAATCATATGGTCACCGTAGTAGTACCGGATTCCAGCCACCCGTCCCCTCATCGCTTCAGGTTTTACGTCACGAGTGCCCCGTTGGAACTGCGAACCGCGCTTTTTTTTGGGACATGCAAAGCGACAGAATATGCCTTCAAACTCGATTACTACACATTTTATATTTTTACTTTGTTTTACTTTTAGTTAGAGTAATATAGTAAATTGGATTTCGAGCTTTTAATGCACTTTGATTTAAGTTTTTAATGCTAGTTTCACACGCAGGCAGCAAAGTGAGACAGAACAGTAGGACAAGTACTAATGTTGGAACATAAACGCCATGACAGAACAGTGCTGTTCGACGGTAGGTGTTCAAACAATAGCTATCTTGCACTATATACTGTTCTGCCCTCGTGTACTCGTAAAACTAGTAACTAGTAAAAAAACTTAAGGGCATAACCAGAAAAAGTAGTAACTTAATGTAGCTTAAACTTATGTCAACCCTTTTATGGCACGCTAATATTAGACATTACCAGAAATTATACTAATTTAAATATGATTATGCTCAGGCTTCAGAAATGCGATATTAACAAATATAACATTATAATAAATTACTTATATCGGAATCAGTATTGGTGATACACATTTATCTTGTCTTTAATAACCAAGTTGACCTACATATCAATCACCGGCGGTGAAAGGGTTAAAACGTGTATTTAACTAAACAGTGTAGTTATTGTTTATTTAAACACGCTATTTACTTATTACTCCAAAAATACAGTTAGTACTATATTCCACCCTTTTATTATAAGGATAGAATGGGCAGGGAAAGAGGACTAAAATTAGGCCTCTGGAACGCACACTCATCAGACGAGCCGCGGAATTACTTCCACCTTACGCCTGTCTTATGTGTGGTCGTGGTATTGGAGCGGGCGAGCAACAGATGTTTGCCATTCGTGCAACAGATGTTGTTACTCCTAGCGTCTATCACTGTAAAATTAATTTTAGGGACTTCATTAGTAATCATAAAGGTTAGCAAATTAACCTTCAAACGACTCTGAGTGCCGTAGCAGATAAGATCTAACTATAAAATAGTGAAATATATTTAAAATTTTACAATAAACCAAACCTTTCTAGATCTTACTAATATTATAAATGCGAATGTTTGGATGGATGGATGCATGGATGTTTGTTTGAAGGTATCTCCAGAACGGCTCAAAGGATCTCGCTGAAATTTGGTACAGATGAAGATCATAGTCTGGAAGAACACATAGGCCACTTATGTATTTTTAAAAATTCCGCGCGGACGGAGTCGCGGGCGATAGCTGCTATAGTTTTAATCTTTATTGATCAACTAAACACAGACAAATCTTCCTTTTGTGCTGTACGCCTGTGTTCCGACAAAGATTTACTGAATGGAACTACGTTGTTTACAGAGCACTTGCGAAGCTAAAACATCTTTTCAAAATAATATCATGATAGAATTGTACATCATTTTCACCTTACTAATATTATAAATGCGAATGTTTAGATGGATGTATGTTTGTTAGAAGGTATCTGCAGAAAGTCTCAACGAATATCAATGAAATTTTGCATAGATATAGATCATAACGGACGGCCGATGGGTGCGCAAAGTACTTGAATGGCGGCCACGTACAGGTCGACGCAGCGTGGGCAGGCCTGCCGCAAGATGGACCGATAATCTGGTCAAGGTTGCGTGAGTATCCTGGATGTGGGTTGCACAGGACCGATCATCGTGGCGATCTTTGGGGGAGGCGTATGCCCAGTAGTGGGTGAAACAAGGCTCAATGGATAGATGGATAGATCATAACATGGAAGAACACATAGGCTTTTAATTAACTATTTTAAATTCCGCACGGAGTAGTGTACAGCAGCTACTTTCAACATAAACTGAACTTAGCAGGATAATCCTTACATTGTACTCTGCCGTGTAAGTTGTTTGGTCAAAGCTTCTATGCTTTGTCAATTCTCGGAGAATGGTTGGCTCTCTGTGGATCGTATTGGAAATTACGTAATTCGTAGAACTTGTACCGACATGGTTGAAGAGTTGTTACTTATGTAATATTTAAGTGACAATGGGCGAATAATACTCAAGGGCGAAGCTATTTTTATATAGTAGAAGGTGGCAAACAAGCAAGCGGTCGGGATTGCGTTATTTTTTTTTTGTACTTTACATAGAATACTAGCTGTCGCCCGCGACTCCGTCCGCGCGCAGTTAAAAAAACTTAATAGGGGTATGAAAAATAGATAGTAGCCGATTCTCAGACCTACTGAATACGTACATAAAATTTGGTAAAAATCGGTATAGCCGTTTCGGAGGAGTAAAGTAACTAACATTGTGACATGGAAATTTTATATATAAGATTTATTATTAATTATTTTTATTTCATTTATTAACTTATATTCTACATAAAATAATAATCATTACAAAATATATTATATAAAAAATAGTCCACCACCGGTTGCGGAATCTCGTGACTCAAGCAAACAGTGGTCAGAGCTGCAGAGACACTCCTGTCCACTAACCAACCTAGTTTCAAAAATAACTGCCTTTTGTATCGGACCCTTACTGTTCAGCGATCGCTTGGAACTGTTGGTCGAAGCTCTTCGCTATAACTCCAATTGATCATCATCGTCAATTGTTTCGAACTAACTAGCTAGTATATCTTGGTGTACTCTAAAACCGACAGTGGCGCTGCACAACTTTTATACAAATTTTGTCTATCAACATACGATCGCGATTGTCACATATGTATATTCGTGCTGGGCCCACTATTTTTAGTTTAGTAATTATATAAGTAAAAACAAATGATATAGCATAAATTTACATATAAACTATTGTCGATTCACTACAAGTGATTACAAAGAGATATAGAAGAACACTATTTCAGTTAACAACTCAATTCAACTCGCGTCCGGAACGCTTCAGCAACATCCCTACCCGACTGCCTTATGGCTGTGATTTCAATGGTTTCATATGCATTATTACAATATACATTTTAAAACAAAGGAACTATAAACTCCATCAGTGTAAACGAATACTTAGTTTTATAATGAAACTAGCTACCCGCGACTCCATCCGCGCGCAGTTAAAAAAAAATTAAAAAAATGAAAAATAGATGTTGGCCGATTCTCAGACCTACTGAATATGCTCACAAAATTTCATGAGAATCGGTCAAGCCGTTTCGGAGGAGTAGGTACGGTGACGAAAACTGTGACACGAGAATTTTATATATTAGATAAACTGTCCAAAAATTAAACTCTAAAAAAGTAATAAAACCATCAAACCGTTTCCGTTTCCATCATTTCAAAAACATATTTTCATGTCTCTCGTTCTCTTTAAAAAAAAAACGAAGACAATATGTGTCATACTAGTTTTCCTGAAAATAACCGCAACAATATTTTGGAGCAAATCTACTTTATTGTAGTACCTACAATTGTACATAACTTTTTAAATTATTTTTTCAATCAAGCGATTGACAATCTCACATTATCTTTTCAACTAAAGACATTTACGCTTGGAGATAGAATTGAAAAATTTCGTTCAGGATTAATTTAAAAATGATTTTGTTTTTTATCGAGATATTAAATCTGACGGATTTTGTTCCAATCAATATACATTACGAGAGGATTAGCGATATCTAAAGCTTTGCTCTTTCTATTTATACAACATTATTAAATCTTACGGCAAGTTTGTACTGTCGAAATTAATATTTGACGAAATTAAAAGCATGTTGTAATTTCTCTATTCTATAGCGACATGTTTTACTTGAATTGTCATTTATAACTTACTTCTTCAACTTCCAGTGGTGCTACTGCGAAACTGGCAGTAAATCGTGGCGAGAGTCGCCTCTAGTGGAAGTAGGCACTGGTAATGGAATAGACGAAGTGGAAATAGGCACTAAGACAGTCTAGACTAGACTTTTTCCGAATATGTTTTAATTTGCTTTCTGAATTGTAGGTGAACACCAAAAAATATTACTTCACTATAAATCAGTCTTAAGACTAAGTTTGTATGAACCCATGATGTTGGTATATACCCAAACCTGCGCGGTTTATGAATAAATTCCACATAAATGTCTGTACTTCAATTCAAAGAGTTTTCCAATAAATGCAGTTAGTGAACTGGTTCGTTTTTACAAAAACGTTTTGATTTTATCGATATTTCTCTCACATCAAAGTTCAAAGGATCGTAGGATTTAACGTTAAATTCGGATTTTGAAATATCGAATTCAGTAATTTGCGAATCGAGTTAGAGCATTTCTGCAAAACCTGTAAATTAAACAAGAATATAACTTTTATTAATACAGACTACTAGCCATTTCATTCTCTTTGGCAAAACAGGGAATATTTTGCAGGAAACTTATGGCAAAGCTGTTGCGGTAACACTGATCCCGGGGTTGCGTTACAGTGTCAGAACTTGACGATACTTGTTATAATATTAAAAACAAGTATCACTATAATGTCATTCTAAGATAAATAATTAAAATTTGTTTTGTTCTTAAAGAAACAGAAATGCCGTCGAGTTATATTTTTTTTAAACGAGATTCGATATAAATAGGATATCTAAGCAACCTCGCAACAACAACGAGTGGACGAACCTGTTGCAGCTGCTTGTGGCAAGGTTACATCTAACGCACACCGATTCTGATATAGTTTATAATTATTACGTTCATTCGTTAAGATATGTATATCAATACAACATGTCCAATTACTCCTTTACTAATGTTACTACGACAATTCTGCCCCAGCAAAGCATATTTACATAACATTTCAACATTTGTTTAATATATGGAAAGTTTGGGAAGAGACATCTTTATTCGAAAAGTACACGCGTCGACCAATAATTCAAAAATAGACTTGGGGAAAATTTTAACTTTATAAAGTACTAGCTGTTGTCTGCGAGTTCATACGCGTGAAGTAAAAAAAACTTAATAAATACCCTATGTCTTCTTCGAGTCGATATTTTACATCTCTACCAAATTTCATCAAATTAAATCAAATTCCATCCATCTAAACGTTCGCATTTATAATACTAGTATGATTTCGATTTCTCACATCAAATTATCTATCATCCGTGTAATTAAAATTGATTCCTAATTACATAAGTTTGGCTGTTGATATTCAAATTCTACTTTTATTTAGGTAACGGCTAACAACTAAAATAAACCGGAACAAAATAAATATGCAGCAAAAATGCGAAGTGAAGCGGGTAGACGTAACTCTATAAATGTTTGTCCAACAAACTCGATTTATGACACGAATGTTTGAACAAAGTTGACAGAACACACCGCTACTGTGGATCACGTACCAACGCAACCGCAACTCATCGAGTGCGGTTAAACATCTATCGAGACAAAAATATGCATACATCCTTCCAATTAATATCAATTTTTAATTTACTGAACGAGACGAGTATGATAATATATGAGAATAATGTGAAAAAGTATAAGTGTAAGTAAGAAAAGCGTAAATTTAGTTATTATGTCGGCTGATAGACATGTATAGAAAACTAGTAAATACTAGCAAGCGAAGCAATTAAAAAATATGGCGATCATCAACAACACCATGACCCTAGACAAAAATAAACAAATTATACACAATCGTCTATTATACTTGTAGTCGGTTTTCCACATAACGTCTCGACGCCTTTTAACAGAGAACTTGAAAAATATTGATATATTTTCAAGACGATAATCACTTTGTAATAAATATAGAGAGCATACATTCTGGGAAAACATCTTGAAACCCCCGCATACAATTTCTATTTTCTCCCTTATAAGCCGATTAATTTTTAATATAGAATGAATTAAAAATATTTAGAGACGTTGATATAAGAGAGAAAAAGACAAACACTTTGTTCTGGAAATATCTGAACGTAAAAAATGATTTTGTTAACTTTTAAAATCTATTATCATAGAATCACTGAAATCAAATTATCTGAAACAAACAGCGCAACCTTCACATGTAAAATATAATTTGAAATACTAAAAGACACGTAATTTGATGTGAAATAAATAGAAGCTAGAAATCGAAAAACTTAGGTTTGTCAGATTATGTTGATACGCATGTGTGAGTGCAGTTAAATTCTAGACTACCTTAATCTAGTTCCAGGCACAGCGTATTACACACCTGTTTAATTATTGCTCATATGTAGCTGTAATTGATTTTGCCATGAACTATTAACTGTTTATACATATAATAAAACCATAATACCATATCCAGCTCTTTAAAAAAATACATATTTCTTTTCCCAACGTGTCACAAACGCCATAGTAATTTTTTTATTAAAATTCGGGCGTAAAGTACACCAAAAATCTCATACTAATTTTGACATAATTTACAATAAGGAGGACAATAAGGATACGACGGCGCTTGTCGCAAATATTCATGCTAGGTCCACTGTACCTTTACATTAGTGAACATAATGTTTGAAAAAACTCCCATTAGTCAGCGCAGGTAAAGATTCTCAAACCTTTTTTGTTTCGTAAACCCTTTTCAAAATTTAACTGCTTTCGGTTGTTCCCCGCTGCTACATTTCTTCTTCAATTAGTGAATCCTTAATTTTATTTTTCGCCTTTTTACACTGCCCGCATGTCTTCCATGGACCCAACAGACCCATCTGGACAACGAAGTAGAGATTGCGTGATGTCATAAGAGAGTGTTTTGTTTACTGCTACGCCTAATCGGTCGAACGATTTTATACCAATACATGTTATCTTAAAAAAACTGAAATTGGACCTTTGGAAACTGAAAGTGTTCCCTTCACTTTAACGGGGTTTATAAGAGGACAGGAGGAAAAGTCCTTTCTCTTCGGTTACGATACCGAAAACGCTTACAAAAGTAAGCGCTAATGATTCTAAATATACATGATACACCTTATTTCGAGAGTTGTTGACCTTTACATGGTATTAATTATCACGCACGTAACACGATACTAATTAATTAATATATAACTCTCAACCGCTACTTCGTCAGAGTAAATTAATAAAAAAAAAAACGAGCAGTATCTTATACGCTATTCCAGATTGCAATGTAACTATATTCTAAATTAAATTAATATCTATTCAGCTGTTCAGATGTTATTTAGTAACAAACACTCATACATATTGTTTGTGTTTACCGCCTCAAAGAATCCATTCATGTTTAATCCCTGTCTTAATCTCCGTATGAAACTTGTACAAAATAGTTCCTTTCTTATACTCAGACACATTCATTAGTCTTATTTATTATTAGATCGATATCACCTGAGAGTACGTAACTATTAAAGTTAACTTAGGACGAAACAATTTTATTGTACTTTTAATAATTAGTTGTTAATAATATTTGTATATAAGAAGTAAATTAAACGCATATTGAATAATATTAAGTATGTTCGCGTAACGATTGGGCGTTGTTGTGATCGGAGCATCGTATACAAAACACCACGTGCTTCCCGGCTCGGCTCGAATCGCGGTTATTATTATCTCGAGCGAAATCCGGCCAGCGATAATGCAGCGGGGTGCGTGGTGACACTTTTCTAAGGTCAGGGCCGTGCGCGGTCGATACCGCACTCTTTACTAGGGCTATCAACTCTATAATACTTTGTTTTATTCTAAAATTTAAGGAATATCTTAAATATTTTATTAAACGGTTTAATTTAACTTCCTCCCTTTATTTGAATCAAATCTAGTAATTTAAATTAGACGGACTATCCTGTTGATAATTTGAGCCGAAATTTTGAACCTAACTCAAGTGTAGAAAAACAAAAATATTTTTTTTTTCACTACTGCCGTATAGATGCATAAAGTTATTTTTATTTTTCTATTTCAGGACCGAGTTAAAAATCTTTTATTTTATCTTAAAAAAGTGGATTTAGGATGGTTTTTAATTTGTTAGTATAGGTACGGTGAAATATGTTATGCAAAGATTTACATAAATATGGATTTTTTTATCAATTTGAACAACCATTTTCTATACTAAATGTTATAAAGCTACCAAACTTTAAGGAAGAGAAAAAAAAACAAATCTTATTTATGACTACACTTAAAATAAGTTTAAATTATTATAATTGATTAATATTTTTGAGTTTTACATAAATCATTGTAGGTGCCAGCCCTGTCTTAACACCTCTAACTCTTCACCCCGCTATCGTCCACTCGAAAATGCAATCCGCTCATCGACCCGATTACCGCCAACTTAATTGAGATGCAACCAGTGTATCAACAGTTGAGCACAACAGCCGTTATTATATATTCATACATACATAAATACATTGAATTCCGGTTGTACCAGAGATAATAGCGGTCACTTTGTAGTGTGCAGAACTGATTTGTAGTTGAGAGAGTTAGTTGCACATCGTGAATAACAGTTTGTTTCTTTGTGTATATTATATCACGAAATGACAAAGTTTGAGTATTGTTTGCAGAACAAAATATAATCTGAACACAATATTATATTATACTGTGTGGTTAATTACATTTTCAAAGAAGATATTAATTAGTAAATGTTGTTTCATTTCATTTGTTGGTCGAATTTCATTAAAGCCACATGAAAGCTTTTGTACTATCATACGGCTATGGATGTCATATGAAAAATATCGTAATTATATTTTTCGAAATCAGATAATAATAAAAAAAAATACAAGGTACAATTTCAAACAAGTAAAAAGGCAAAGCTAAAATATAGATAACTTTTGTACATTATTGTAAAAATATCGATACAATTTTATTATATGAAAAAACATCTAAATATAACTCGAGCAGTATCGGATTTGTATTAGAAAATAATTGGCAATGTTCACATACGAAAGTTGGCAATTGACATACCAGACATAAGTCAGCTATTTGTTGGAAAAAAACGTGTTCAGCGTAACACCCTAGACCTAGACAAAACCACTGCTCGAGTCTATTACAAGAGTTTTGCGTAGACATTACGTCACCGAATGTTGTAATTAACGTAATATTTATAACTCGGACTATGTACTGATATATTTAGGTGTTAGATTTCGTGTGTACAATTCGTATATGCGAACTTAATAACATGGCATATAACAATGTATGAAAATACCTGTGCTTATCGTACTCTTAATATTATAAATACGAATGTTTGGATGAATACATGTTTGTTAGAAGGCATTTCCAGAACGGCTGCAAGGATCTCAATGAAATTTATTATAGATGTAGAAACAGTCTGGAAGAACCCATAGGCTTATGATCCAGGAAATGGGTACGGATTAAAATGTTTACTCGTTAACAGCAGTTTAACACATCTTATTGCTGGTACAGATATAGAAAATAGTATTGAATAACACATGAGATAAATTTCACCTTTTTTTATTCTGGACAGACGAATTCGTGGGCAAATTGTGTTTTGAGTTTTAAGACGGATCGAGGTTTGTCTACAATTAACTTTTAATTAAAGGAAATTGATTTTACATTCTTAACAATACATACAATATATCCATTTTGATGTTTTAATAAAAAAAATGCATTTGCAAACACGTGAATAAATCATTAATAAGAAATTTGCATCAACAATATGTTAAGTTGTGTACAAAAAGTAATCAACATACATTTTAAATATATTCTCAGTCACGATCATAATCACAATGTCTAAATGTTACCAATACATCATACATTCATACATCTTCAGTAACATTGTTATCTTATTTATCTATTAAAAAATAAACGTGGACTTAAATTGTATAGTAAATTTTAAAGCAAATTATCAACAAATGTTTATTACAACGCAAAAATAAAGTTGGGATCGGAAATACATTTTTAGATGGCGGAAATCTTTAATTTACAATAATACTAGTTATCGCCGGCGACTCCGCCCGCGAGCAAATAAAAAAACTTAATAGGTGTGTGAAAAAAAGCCGATTCTCAGATTTACTGGATATGTCTATAAAATCTCATAAAAATCGATCATGCCATTTCGGAGGAGTACGATTGCAAACATTGTGACACTAGTATTTTATTATTATTATTATATATATACATATATATATAAGATTTAATGTATTAAATGTATTATCATCGAAACAAAAGACGTGCGGAAGAATTTCAGATTAATCAGTAACACACAACTATGAACTACCGAGAACCAGTCTTGTAATAATATTAATGGAATATATAACTAGTATAATTTAGATACTTTATTACGAAATTAATAATTGAACGTTCTATGACAAGAGCCATCGAATATCGAAAAGTTTCATAACCGATTTAATCAACCGATCTCTAGTGAATTGTCAATCTAATCATCCTTAAATAAACAAACTACATATAATGGTACTGTGAAGCTTGAAGCTGTCAGTACTAAATGTTTAAACCGTGACGGAAATTACATATTTAAGTAATGTCATGTTTAACAAATATTGTATAACTTACGTCCACTATCTTAAAACTAAATAAACAAAAGTGTTACCATATATTGCTCAGCTGGAATTCGAGACATTTTTATAAATTGTCCTATACGTTTGGATATGAAATTAAGATGCAAAACTCACGCGTATTAGTTTTGAAATAGCCCTTCCAATAGTATTAGTTTAGAGAAACTGTGAATTTTAAAATTCGAGTGTTCCAATCGTTTTGCTGGAGTTAGTGTAAAAGTATTTTTAATTCCATTAAATTGTGAACGACTGGACCGATTAAAGCGGTACGAATACAAATCTGGTGAGGTGACTTCTTGATTTTTTAATCAACAGATGCCAGTGTAATAGCACTATTGAAATAAAACGTTTTTACAAAGTATTTAATTACAGTTAAATGTTCATATTCAACAAACACTTGAGATGTTTGAAAGATGATTCAGACCGATTTAAAAGATATGGAAGACAAAAGGTATTCAAACGTAGCCCGGACAAAGATAACGGTGGACTTAAACGACTTTATTTCTATTGCAATATATTTATATATTGAGTTTATTGTTATCAAAATGTTTTTAATGATGTTTACGAGTATTGGAAACCTTTCATATGAGGAATTGTTTTTATTTTCTCAAATCACAGGTGGCAATATTGACATAAATACAACGGTGAAGATTCAACGATTATTTACTGAAATTTGAAAGGGAATTTTCCCAAAGATGTACGTCTTTATGAATTGGCAATCTTCGAAAAATAAATCTATATTAGTCTGTACCGTTTGACATGTGCGGTTAAATTTTGGCACGCGGATGTTTGCTTGCGATCTCAAGAGCTATATTCCGTCTGAAGTTGTTAATCGTCGAAGGCCGATATAGTACACAAAAAGAAGTAATAGTACACAGAAAGAATAATAGTTGGAATTTTTAAACGATCTTCATGAAATTTTATAACTAACTATATGGTAATTTGGTCTTACTTAAAAGAAAGCTTTTTATTAATTTTGACTTTGACATCGATATTTCTAAGTAATACTGCCACTTCGAATGTCCAGACCTCATCTATTGGAGTGAAGTGAGTCAGGAATATAGAGGTGGTCATTGAGAAGAATCTATTTAATTTTAAGATATTCTCAATTAGGGTTGGTGATAGGCAGGCGGCCGGCCGTAAAAAGTGAAGCCAAATCTTTGAGGTTTATAAAACCTTGTGCGCCGACCCTACGTAAGTGGTATAAGGCCAAAGAGATGATGAATACTACCAGAAAAGTCGGGGCGGGAAGTAAGAGTTATAAAAATGATTTAAATTTTTAAAGAGCATTAAACAACATTAAAATACTTATTTATAAAGTACACTACAACAATAAATGTAAGAGTAACAAGTGAATTTTGCTATTTTTGACTCGTGACTAATTTAACCTTTTTAGTGCTAGGCCTTTTTAAAACACGATAAAACTAGATCGCATTAGCCATTAATCGTAAAAACAATCATGTTGCTGTACATTATGATCAATAATAGACGTTGCGGTCGGACACACTGCCGGCAGATATAGACGATGGACACTCAGTTGAATTCCAATTGTGTGGTCATGTGAACATTGCTTAACCTAGTTCCACGACCAAACATCCATTTAAAAATTTATTAATATAGTTTTATTTGAAAACAATGAGAGACATGAAAAAATGTATTGCCGTCGTGTTTATTTACCATAGAAAATCTAATTTACAAATCAATTTTATCTAATTCATTCATATTTCTAATTATACCGGTAGTAGAAAATTGAGAAGTAAAAGGTTAAAAGGTTAGCGTGGTATAGGCATGGTATGAGGAGGGAAGAATCGCATGTAGCAAAGAGAACGTTAAGTATGAGTGTAGAGGGGTACACCGGTAGAGATAGGTCTAGGAAGAGATGGATGGATTGCGTGAAAGGTGACATGAACAAGAAGGAGTTGACATTGAAGATGACGGCAGACAGATTGATTTGGAGGACGAAAACCTGGTGCACCGACCCTACGTAAGTGGGACAAGGTCAGGGAGATGATGATGTTGAAATTCGCCTGATTTACTAATCAAAACCAGATTTGGTATCCGTTATTTGGCACGTTGAGATCAAAGGTGTACTTCTGCTGGACGTGCCAACTAAAACGGGTGAGACTTATTACTACGCTATGGCCGCAGAAAGCAATGTACCGTATCATTTAAAGTGCAGTACAAATGTAATAGCGCCCCATGCGTATCTGCCGTTATCAAGGTTTTAAAGAGGAAAATGAAATTAAAACCAGCTCAGCATTGACACCGTTTAAAAAAGTCATTATCTGTACACAACGCTAATAACAACTTTGATATACTTTTTCGATTCAAGTTTTGTAAAAAAACACTTACCAACGCGAGGTGGCCTTTTTGTTTATGTAGAATAAATTAACTTGAAAGGACCTTGGTTACCAATAAATATGAAATTTGTGTCGATCTCACGTGCGTGAAGTTTGCATCGAGTACGTGCGAAATCAATGAAGGTTTTATAACTGGAAAATTGTCCATGTCCATTAGTCATCGATTTCAAACTTAGATACTACGCGTTGTGAGCATAGTTATTATACAAAACAAAACTTAATTTTCAGTACTTAGGCTAATCAAATAGGTAACATTATGTCCATTATCGATCATGACAACATGTAAAATTTATCCATAATACACTTATACGGGCTTACCAGTTTTAATTTTAATAACTACTACTTTTTAAATTTAATAAAAATTGGACCAAATGACACGCTATACCTTTCAAATAAAAAAGAACTATAAGAATATAACTAGGGGCGGAGTTATGGACGAACAAAAAAAACATACAGACGAATTGAGAAACTCCTTCTTTTTGAAGTCGGTTAAAAACAAAAACTACTATCTCAATCTCTTACGCAACAATCTAACCAATCGTACCGATCGATAAAAATAAGAAATAACTAGTTATAACTATCACAAATTAATTCATTTAATGTATAAGCGTTGCAGTCCAGTGAGCTGAGAGAATTACTTCAGTATTAAGAGTATAGAGTCGACCTGCGCCTAACTTCAACATCAAAAACCAATAATCTAGTTACGTGCAATATTAACTTAATTTTCAAAGCGCTTCAGCACGGATAGAAAATTACTGCATGGATTCTGCGCGTTAGAAAATTGATTAAAAATAAATTAAAACACTCGCAGCGATGTATTAAAAAGACTAAAAAAGTCGTGATCTAACAACTGCTACCAATTAACACCTACGTGTTTTTTAACGAACATGCTCCCATATCCTTTATCATATTGATTTAGATCGCATTTTTAGTATATACGGTAATTTGTTTTTGCTTTAGATTTCCAAGAAGTTAATAAGTGTTCCATGACATATAAATATAAATACATAATAATACCTTGCATTTCTATTTAAAGTAAGTCAAGTGAATTATTTAAGTAGTCGTTTTTTTACGAAATAACTATTAATTATTTTTTCACAAAAAGTCAGCTGTGCATATCTTTAAACCGCTGTGAACTGCGCTGTGACCGCTTTATATTTCTGATGACTCATTCGCCAGCTCGCTGTCTCACTCTTTGGAAGTCGAACTTTTAAACGCAAGCTCATGTCATGTGAAGAAGCCAAGCTGCCAAGCTCTCAAATATAGTAAAGTGGTGAAAAGAGTGTACATTGTGAAAAAATATACAAAACTTATAAAATATGTAAAAAATGTTGAACGTTAGAATAAAAAAATTATGGATGTAAAAATATGATTTGTTAATATAAGCGGTGTGTATTTTGGATAATTTTATTTAATTGAACCAAAGCTAGTCTACCTCGTACACATGCGCTGGAAAAAACAAAATCAGTTATCCTACGGCCCAGCTCTTATAAAAACTTGTTGCAAATCACATGTATGTGTGATTATAACATATATGTGGATGTTTATGTATGTGTGCATTACATAAGCGAAAGACGTCACGTGGGTTATTTCACAATAATGAAACAGTGTTTTTCGCTAGGATTTATATTGTCATTAGTGTTCTCATTGCTCAGAATTCATCATCGTTCGAGTTAGAGGACGACAATGATTCAAATAACTTCTATAACTTATTTCCTTTAGAATTGTAATACGATGTTATTTATTAACTTGAAACTTCAAAACGATGAATGATTAGAAGTTTTTGTAGTAAAAAATATTGTCACTTTAATATATAGTTACGTTTATTTTATTGTTTACTCTTATTTTTGCGTTAAAATATCGAACTTTAAATAAATGGCCATAAATTAATTGGACTGGACATTAACAGTTGCGTTATTAATCCTAATACAAATGTGAAATCTGTGTTACTTTTTCGTACTGTGGTATTCCACTACCGTAACGTATACAAAAAAAAAATCTTCTTGATTTCTACCAAAAAACACTATTAATATATATCTTTGGAATTAGGGTTTTACGAAAAAGTTAGTATACAGTTTATATGAAAATTACGAATTATATTGAAATAATATAATTGGGTTCTACCGCCATAAATATATCGCGTAAATTAATGTACGCGGACATTTAATAGAACAAGAAGAATTTATAGAAACATTTATTTTTTATTTCAAACATAAATAAAATAAGAACAGGTTAAAATAACATCATCGATCAGGCTTTATCAAAATGTACTTTTACTGTAGATTGTTTGTTTTTATTTGTCGTAGGGAAATCCGCGCGCTTAATATATCCCGTTTCTTTAAAGTGAAAGGTTTTATAGAATTATCCACCGTATTTAAAGTTTTGACACAATGTAATCATTTAATTTATCACTTAAAATCTCTCTAATCTAATGTTATTGTGTTTGTTGTAACATAAGTGATATATAAGCATCTTATCTTTTATATCAATCGCGATACAAAAGACAATATTACACGCCAATAGCTTAATATTTATTATATAGACAGTGATACAAGAGGTCACGAGTTCGAATCTGACTTTTGAAGAGGACAATCTTAGGACAAATTTAAGATTAAGTCACTAATACTTTTCAGATCTTAAAAAATTTTCAATTAATAAAAACATCACTTTAATTCATCATTATTTCCTCGACCTCGATTTTTTGGTTATTTTGATTACAAGTGAGAAGAATATCTTTTAGGGTTTAAGTCTATACTTTATGTAGTGGGCATTGTTTCCAGATTATATGTTCGGGGGATTATCAAAACGATATCGCAACAAAATAAATATTTTTAACTCAAAAAATTTATCAGATTTGACCTTGTTTACTTCCCATTATTATTAAGCCGTTTGAGATTATTTAGTGTACGTTTTTACTTAAAATAATTACTACGCTATTATTTGTAAAAGCCGGACCCAAGAAAGATATATACAGTTTCTCCAAAGAGTTTGCATATGTGAAATGATAAATTTGGTTAATCGTGTTACCAACATTGTGTGTAACCCCAATATCTTGAAAACGTTTGGGGCTCTGTCCGGCAGATGTTATGTTTGAAGGTCATACGGATACAGAGTCTCTGTTTAGCGACGACATCCATAGTTTTCAAAGAACAATCATCTATTTTGTATTATAGTTCTACCCTTTGAACTACTAGTTTAACACCGACAGAATAGATCTTACTTTGTTAATGCTAACTAAAAAGAATATAGCGTTGAAACAAACTCCATTTGTCAAATTCGGTAACCAAGTTTTAAGCACTCTATAAATATTGATATTCGAATATAAATGTACTTTCTTCTAAAGATGAATGTTTGTTTGAAGGTATCTTCGGAACGGCTCAACGGATTTCGATTAAATTTGGCACAGATGTAGAAAATAGTTTGAAAGAATACATACTTATTGAGTCTTTTTTAACCACGCGGAAGGAGTCGCGGACGACAGCTAGTTATTTTAAGGTTATTTTATTACATTGTATCAGTTAAGTGTATGATACATTTTGATTTAATGTTTGTTTCCACTATGTTTAAACATAAAGTTTCATAAACGGAAATCGAAATTTTGTTATATTAAATTGAAAATTTAAACGGCAGAATTCATCAAATTTGAAATGCTTCAAATCTTATATACGTAGTTGTATTCAAAGCTCTGCAAATAGTCTCTGTGAAACGGAACTCGAGGGAGGTAAATAAAAGAGAAACTAGTTTTAGTAACAGATTGAGGCAAGAGGAACGGTATATAACTGATTTTATTTACTGCACGATACTTCATCATATAATTATACCTTATGTTTCATGTATTAAAATCTTAAACCCGATAACAAATCCATTTGACGTTTTGTTGTGTTATACTTTGAGTGTCATATGTTTAATTTTATTTTTTATAACCGATGCGAGTGACAAACATGGTCGGACACAGAAAATGATCCACGGCTAATTGTTACGAAATTATCGTCAGTATAATTAAGCTTCATGGAAACGGGACATTAGTCACATTTTTTAAACAGCAATAAACTTGAGATTATTATATTGTACGTGATTATTTAGAGATGAAATTCAGTTACTACGATAATATTATACTGATAGTGAAATATCAGATAACAAAATACAATATCGTTGTAGACAAACATGAATGAGCCAACCAGAACCTTTGACATACGATATATCAGCGCACAATCCCATCGGGAGTAATTAAATTAATAGACCGACTCTATGCCACTCGATTTAGATCTAAACTTCTCAGTATTAAACCTCACACTTCTTAATCTGTTGCTATTGTATATTTTTTTATTATAATATAATTTTTATCCAGACGATTCAAAACATTATCATAAAATAATCAATATCTACTAGATCATTAACATAGTAATATATTAGTTACAAACAAGACATTCAAGTGAAGGTTTTTAAAAAGTATTTTAAAACTTTTGCTGAGACACGAACCTTATGTCACGAGGTCGCAGGGATTTCATTTTATCATTTATGAAGACAACAAACGCATTACATAACAAGATTAATATATAATAAAATCTTATCTGATTTATATAAAAACATACCAATATGTATCTTATCATAAACAAGGAATTGTCCATCAAATGTACTTCCGGTTAATAAATATTTACTGAAACCAGTTGAAACTGACAAAACTTTTGACGATTAAATCCTTCATGGCTGTCTAGCGAAGATAAGAAAACACCGGCATCCAAAAAATTACATCGCCTTAGACAAAACATTTTGATAATTGCATGAAAGACATTTTTATAAAGTCGCCGTTACGCATACCAAAGAACTTTGAATATTAATGAGTGAGATGGCAATAGTGCTGTAGTATTACTTCAGTGTACAAGCTATTTACAGTGTACAAGTTTTCGACCTAGTTATACCGGGTGAAATCATAGTATTTCATACTTATACTTATATATATTATTATAAATGCTAATGTTTAAATGCATGTATGTTTGTTTGAAGGTATCTCCGGAACGGTCCAACGGATCTTTATGAAATTTAGCATAGTCGTAGAACATAGACTGGAATAATACATAGCTTATTAAGTTTTTTCTTTAATTCCGTGCAGACGGAGTCACGGGCAACAATAAAAAATAAACATCGTCTATAAAGACCGCTGAGCTAACAAACTGTTGATTCAGTGATTCAATGTATTATAGTTCAAAAGATTGAAAACAGTAATTCGAATTGAAAAAGAAAAATTAAACGAAAGCTCATGATGGAAAAATGTTTTGATTCGATACATTTTGCGATACATTCTTGATGAATGTCAAACATTGTTTTACTATTTGATATTTGCTAACAAGTTTTTATTTGCTTTAAATTGAATTCTTACTGTAGCTTTATATTTTGTAGTATTTGTACCAAACGTGTTCATTTCTCATATTCCTTAAAAATCATAGATAAAAACATTGTTGGAACGAAGTTCCTTATCGCGCGTTGTGAAAGGGGGCTAGACGGAAAAAATTCTTACGAAAAGTTGTCACGACACTTTTTGCTGTAACCATGGCAACGACGTGACAATATATAACGAAAATTCATAGGAACTTCGTTCCATCCGGGTGTCCCTTGACACCTCTCAAGTTTTTTTTAATATATATATTGTACGAGCTGTCGCCCGCGACTCCGTCCGCGCGTCATTTAAGAAAAACATAATAAACCTATGTGTAATTCCATACTATGATCTACATCTGTGCCAAATTTCATCGAGATTCGTTGAGCCATTCTGGAGATATCTTCAAACAAACATCTATCTATCCATCCATCCATCTAAACATTCGCCTTTATAATATTAAGTAAGAAGTAAGACATAATTGGCAGTGGCAAACCACGATAAAATGTAAATTCATAATTTGTTGTTCACTTGTTCTTTTTGCACGATTGCATTGTGTTGAAGATTTTAAATAAGACCGAGTAAGATAGAAAAGTAGACTAATTAATTTATAATTTTCCTTAAAAATACCTAGAATTTAGATTTTAAAAGAAACATCTGTTTAGGATTAAGGGTCCTATAAAATAGTGATGATTCACGATAAAAATTCAATGATAGCTTGATTTGATGTTGGTGAATCGTGTTTTTTTTTTAATTTATCGTGCAACATAAAGGTTAATAAGACATTATTACTACATAAATGATTAATTATTATCATTATTATAAATTGCTATATACGATCTTCCAATTGACTGGTGTCATCAACATGTGATACTTGAAGAACTACAACACAAACATGTATGTATATTGATTGTTTTTGATTAGCGCAGTTTGGAGATACAGACGAATGGATCGGTTGCTTCATCAATATATGTATTCAAATTCACTATATATTTCCTAGTAAACAATCGTTACTTTATTATGTAATTTGAAAATGTATTTTATAAAACAAACAAAAGCACGTGGTCTTCACTTTATCACTAAAGTTCGCTTAATAGTTAATTAATTTAAGCTTAATCTTGCGTTATTAGACTTATTTAATGGCTGATACAATCCATTATCAACCATAATATTCAAACTTTATAATTATACATACTACATACTTTTTTTTTCATTTAAGATTTTACTATACGACACGTTGTCACCAGCGAATCCATCCGCGTTAAAGTTAAAAAAAAAACTTAATAAGTAGCCTATGTATTCTTCCAAACTATGACAAATTTAATTGAAATCCGTTGAGATGTTCTAGAGATACCTTCAAACAAACGTCCATCCATCCATACATTCACGTAAATATTCGCGTTTATAAAATTAGTAAAAATTAGTAAGATTAATGTGAATGACAATCACATATAATGAAATATACCTAATTACTTGTAAATTTTATTCTTTTACAAGAACTCAAGAACCATAAATGGCATGTCGATGTAAGTGTGGGTGACACTTATTATCATTCCTCACATTCCCATTGGAAAAATGGAGACAAGAACATGTGTCAAAACAAGTGACATTTCAATCGAAACCCAACATGAAAACAGTAGGTACCATCAACAAGTTTACTGCTCGTTCAAAATTGTATAACCTACTTTGAAATACACGAGCTATTTTAATGATAACAATATTTTCAACGTTATTGTTAAAAAGTTCTCAGAAAAATATATTGTATATCAAGAGCAATCTTAGAAATGGATTAGAGGTACTTATGTGCTCATGTAACATAAAACGCTTTGAAGATACTGAACAATAATAAAACGAAAACATCAACCAGCGCGTAAACACTTCGGTTAGAAAAAGAAAAAAGGAAAAAAACAACAATAAATAGAATTTATTTATATTACCTCTTTATGATTATATAATAATTAACCACCGAGTGCTTGACCACAACCCCCATGTTCATCATTTATCAGTGCACGGATAAAAACAATAACCACATAAAAAGGTCAGAACATTGTGTATATAACTGGCTGATTAACACGTACACGTTAGCCATGCTATATCGATAGTCAGTTAAATGCATAGATTTAGAGTATACAATTTATATTATTCAAAATCTCCGGTAAAATGTGTTTTCAAATAAGAATGTGCACGTATTGCGTCATACTGTGACGTCATAGTTATTAAGTCAAAGGTACCATTTTTAACGATTTTAGATATGACAGTGAAAGAGATATTTTTGTAATATAATATTTAATTTTAACATTCACGGGGATTAAGAAAGATCTGTACTTTTAGGGGTAAATATTTATTTGGGTAGCGATTTTTTCGATTGGGGTCATTGCCTCGCATCTACTTATTTGAAACGCAAAGTAACTGTATCATAGATGTAACTATCATACGTTTCCAAAACAGCACGCTATCTATCAATTATGTGGTTTCATCAAAAGCTTTGATGAAACCACTGCGACCAATATGATTGGGAGCGGTTTATTTCCTTTTCAAAGTAATAGAATCAATACCAAAAATCTCAAAATTCTATACGTTAGAAA
>JAOPJD010000025.1:2301067-2339099 GCA_026167825.1 Papilio polyxenes | reverse complement strand
AAGTTTTAATTCAAGCTATTAATAATATGAAAAAATACAAAATAAAAAACGCGTCCAGTACACATTAAATAAACTCAAATTCTATGTACATATTTGCAAAGTAACATTCATATTGAATAATAGAGATATTAAGTAGTAACGGGTAATGATATTAAATTACCTTACATATAAAAACGAAATTGTACGCTCAAAATCACGTAAAAATGATAATGTTATATTAAATAACAAAAAGAATTTAACTTTGTAAAAATATCTAATTAAATTAATAAAATGAAAATATCTAATATAGAAATAAAATATGTATACTACGAAGCTATAAAACGTTTTTTTAATTGCGCACTTTTTTATATCAACTGACATACCTGTGGTGAGAAGCCCAAAAACGATAGTTTTCTTTTGCCGCTACTCATTTCGTGTTCGCGTTCGTCTCAACGTGCGAAATAAAAACACGTTGCACACACAAGCATTCACGCCGATTGCGGCTGCCAGACTGAATGACTGAACGTTACGCACAGGTTCCACCGCGCGCCCGGCGCACGCGCATCTCACGCCTAAGTCCTCAACCACTCACCTGCAGAATAAACAAAGGTTTACGTCCTGTCATAATTTTATATCTGTTTTCTTAATGATTAATGAAATAATCAAGTAATTAAAGAAAAAATATTAATGAATTGAAATACATTTAGAAAATTGTTAAATTCTAATTCCGCTAAAAATATTCTTCATTGATTTATTTAACAAGAAAAGTTAATTATTTAACAGCAACACCGAAATTCCCAAAGATGAAACATGTCATGTTACTTTCAAAATGTTTTAGACCTAGCCACTGGAGGGACTTGGAAAATGTTAAAAGAAATGTTTAGCATGACACGAAACTAATCCCTTTCCAGACATCTTGACATTTGTAACTTCAACTTTCAGTTATTGCCGTTACCTTCGGAAATTCGATATTCAAATAACAGAACAATAAATAAACGGACATCAAGGCCTGGAAAAATCCAGTTTAGCGCTTCAACGACTATCTCTACCGTGGAAGTAATGTACGGGTAGTAAAATTAAAATTCATTTTTTTTTGTATTTGGTATGTAACCCGTCGATATGTCCGAAGCTAGCAATCGTCAGCTTCAGGCTACTGGATATCCGCGTGCTGTCAAAACAAAATATTTAACAATGTTGGGCCTGTAAAGTATATAACAAACGAACAAACATTGGTTTGCTCCATAATAGCTTCGCCATGTAATCTTTTCTGCTAAACAATTAGCCGAATTAAGCCAAATTAAAAAAACCGAACTTAGCTATTTTTAAGTAAGAGAAGGGGGCAAACGAGCAGCGGGAACACCAAGATATACATCGACGCCCATGAACATCTTTGGCATTTGTTTCAATTCGCTTTTGCGACTGCTTGCAGTGGAAAGTGTAATACATGTCTTAAGCCTACTGAGATACAAAAACGTAATCCAAAGTTTGCTCCATAATAGAATTGAATTTGCGTACCCAAACTGACCGTTAAGCGGTTCATCAGTAGAAGAAATCATATCAACTTCTACAATGTGCGCATACCCATACAATGCAACGTGAAAACTCTCCTTCATGTGTATAAATTTCGCCAGTAGGTATTTTAACACGTCCGAGTGAACGTCAAAGTGCGTTTACCACGCCTGAAACAGGTTCGTTGTTAAACAAATGTTTGTTGCAGTGTCACAAAGGCAAGCTTTTTTTATTTAATCTCTGTTATTATTAAAATACTAGCTGTCGTCCGCGATCCGTCCTCGCGGACTTGAATAAATATTTAATTAGGAGCGTAGAAGCTATTTCAAGCTGTCGTTTTTTGTCTTTGTGGAAATTTCATCCTGATCCGTTCAGACGTTCTAGAGTTGCGTGGTACGTGATACATTCATACATCCATCCATCCAAACTTTCACATTTATAATATTAGTGAGATTTATATGTTGAAGAAACCAACCGTTAAGAAACCTATCTCCTAAGACCTAAGACCTATCAAGTAGTTTGTAATCATATCGCATTTTTCAATTCCATTAGATTTTTAGACTACTTGTTACTACTATTGTTGGTATAACAATTAAATGTCTGATGTATTATCGACAAGGCGGATATTCACAGAAAACAATTTAAATTTTTATTTCATTTATTTCTTAATGTTTTCCAATAAAATTGTTGTAATATAAATAATTGCTATTTTTATCCGAAAGTGAAATAAGATTTTACAGAAAGTGAACGACTGCTCAGTTAAAACTACGCAATTAAAACTGTAATTTCATTGTATAGCCGGCTTTTATTTTATATTATTAATAAACATATTTGATTTTCGATTTGATTGATATATCAACAAATATGGTATCTCGTAATAATCAATTGATATCTACTTGAATTGTAATAAATAAATCGATTGAATACTAATAATACAAAACAACTCGTTCATGCGTAAGCAGGGATAAGTCCCTCTCATTATTGGTACCATCGCCCGCATAGTTCAAATAGGTAACAATTGTTTCATAACTTAACGCCTAAGTTATACAACTTCAAAGCACTTTCACAACTTATAATGAATCATGAACGATAAACAGCGAAAATGATTTTGTTTCCAATACAATAAGTGTTGTCAATTTAAAATATTACATTTTCCAGAAAGTTGACATTTTTAAAATAGAGATTATAATTCTTATATTGCCACACTGGTTTTAAGCAAATAAATCTACACTAAGTATTCCCTCAGCGACGCCGTCTCTGGGTGCGGCAGTAAGAATCCATGAATAAAGAATTAATAGGATACAGAAATTTTGTAGAATAAAAACAATAACATTGAGCCGAGAACATCGATATACATATAACTAGCTGTCGCCCGCGACTCCGTCCGCGCGCAGTTAAAAAAAATATGAAAAATAGATGTTGGCCGATTCTCAGACCTACTGAATATGCTCACAAAATTTCATGAGGATCGGTCAAGCCGTTTCGGAGGAGTACGGTGACGAAAACTGTGACACGAGAATTTTATATATTAGATTAAGAGCAGCAGCTTTTGGTAAAAAAATCAAACGCTCTTTTGGTGACTTTACTTTCCGAACACCGAAAGTGTTTCTAACGAAATCTTACTAATATTATGAAAGCGGATGTTTGTATGGATGGATGGATGTTTGTTACAAGATATCCTCCGAACGACTTCGATCTCGATGCAATTTGGCATAGATGTAGAACATAGTCTAGAAGAAGACATAGACTAGTAATTAAGTTTTTTTTTTTAATTAATTCCGCGCGGACGGATTCGTGGGCGGCAGCTAATATATTATATATCGAAGATGGAGAAGGTAAAAAAATAAATAAAAAGGACCGCCATGAACAAATATATACCTTTCTTCTGCACATTCACAATTCACAAATATTTAATACATAAGACAATAAAGTATTCATTTCTACAGAAAGATCGGGCCACAGTCATACACATGAACTCTAAACTCAGTAAAAGTATACATTAGCTTAAAGAAATTATACATAATGTATATTACTTTTACGTCTTATATACATAATATATAACTTCATCAAAATTTGTTTGAGATAACAATATCACGATGCTTATTAAAGTTTCACTTTGTTTTTATATATTCTAGTACTGTTATTTTTTGTGATGAGATGGTAAATGACTTAAATGATATTTCAGACGCTAAATATAAATACCCCCATTTCTGGCGTAATTCTGTCTACCCCTCTAGGTTACTAGCGTGTTTATGTAATGAAAAACTACAATTTTATTCCGAAAAGACTATTTCGTACTGTACTATATAGTGAAAAAATAATAATTACTATGTAGCTTTTGGTAAAGTAATCTTCTAATATATAAAATTCTCGTGTCACAGTTTTCGTCACCGTACTCCTCCGAAGCGGCTTGACCGATTCTCATGAAATTTTGTGAGCATATTCAGTAGGTCTGAGAATCGGCCAACATCTATTTTTCATTTTTTTTTTAAACTGCGCGCGGACGGAGTCGCGGGCGACAGCTAGTTCTTTTATAAAAATCTTAGAATATACAATCTTAACGAAAGAAATTGAATTTATTTAATTGTAAAACCTAAAGATCTGATCTTTTAACTGATTCAAAAAAGCTTTCATAAATCATTAATCAATAATAAGTCGCTATTGTAGTTACCTGATCACACTTTTCTGTATTTCGTTTATTGTAAAATTAAAATAAAAACATCAAAGTTGTTTGTCAGTTTCTTGCTTAAATTTGTACTACAACTTTTTAACACTTATTTCATTAAATATGTTACAAATTACAAAATGTTGCATTTTGTATTTTTTATGATTGTAACAAAGTATTTAAAAAGGAAATCGACATGAATCGAATATTAGAACATCGCATTTGATGGATAAAAATAGATGCTTTTTAATTACATTCAAAATATATGGAGATTACTTACAGGATAGTTGGATTGTTCTTGAAATTCAAAGATTTATAACTCACTAAAACTAAATATAATACACAAAAATTCACCTTTGAAATATAGTAAACTTATAGATATTTTCTTAACAAAAAAACAGTGATTATTTTTCACATTTATGTTCGAAAAACACAAACTGTAGAAACATGAAAATAACTTTTTTGTAAATTTAATTCTACCTTAAATTCGAGGTGGAGAATTCAACAGGCGAACTGTACGTGAGCGACACCGGCAGAGACGGCGCGGCACGCCCGCATCCAGGACCAATTAGAGCGAACTGAAGGACTAACTTGGAACTGCTAGACACATTTCTTTCCGTTCGGCGCGCATCGGAAACGGATGGCGCGCGACTAACACACCGCGTACATAGAGACACACTGGTATTGTGAACGAATCGTACAATAACATAAGAGTGCCGTATGTCACTCAACAATGCAGAATTAATAAGTATATTGTTGAATGTAAAACCCCGTGTGTGCGCAGGTGTCGACTATGAAATGGCGGGCGGCGCAGGTTTCAAACGCAAACCAATCATGTTACACTGAAATCATTCAATCAATGTACGAAAGTTGAATACTTGACGGTGTAAACAGAAAATCTCTAACTTGTTTGATCTTTGAGCTACATTAGACAAAACATTCAATCTATTTTAAATATAATTAATTATAATCCAAACACTTCTATCAAGGATTGGAAACTGTAATATCAACATCCTGCAATGCAAAATGTTGTTTGCATTTTTATCTTTTATTCTTCAGTTGTTATTTAAAGAATAAGCGGCTAATTTATTTTATGAAAGGGTAGACAGACAAGTAAGTAGTTCATCTATATCGCAATTAGCAGTATTCACTAACAACTCTCTCTAACATTTACATATGATAGTTGAAAAAGGCCGACAAATAGAATTATTATAAAGTTATTACCGTATAACGGTTATTGATTACTGCACACCGTTACATAGAGCACGGCCCGGTTGGTGTGTGACCCTTACATAGGCTACATGCGGCATGATGCTGCCGGATAGATAGACGTAGATGTTATACTGGCCTTTGCCGTCAGGTCGCGCTCGTTATTAAATATGAAAATAATATTAAAAGTATTTACCATTTTACAAAGAGCTTTTTCCAGTGGAAATTTATATTTATGAAAACTTTCAACTTCATATTAATTATGTAAAAGTCAATATAAGTTCATAATAACCAATGACACTGATGTCAAAATGATTTAAAGTGAATAAAATACAAAGAACGAGCCCCGTCCAATTTCATACATATTTTATATAATATATGTATATAGTTATTATAAGAATAAGAACACTTAACGTTAATAATTTACATAAAAGATATTAAGATTCAATAAAGTCACAACAAAGTTGTACACAAGACTTTATGCATTGCTAAGTACTTGTCACAAAATAAAGGATTTTGACGTGTGTAAAGTCATTCGTCTTCATCCTTATCGTGAAGTTTGTAAGGTTATAGGTTATTATGACTTATAGTAATAACAGTTACTTTAAAAAATAACTAAAATTATAAAATCATTGAAAGTTGTATGGGAAATATTTTCTATAGTATACCGTATCTAAATTTAATGGAATATTTATCAATTTAATTCTAATATAAATGTAAAATGACTATAAAGATAAATAATGTCTTGCCTTTTGAAAACCACATATGATTAATACTTACATATTGAATTTTGAACATAACTATTTCGCAAATCTTATATATAAAAAAAAAGTCGTGTTAGTTACACTATTTATAACTCTAGATCGGTCGAACTGATTTAGCTGAAAATTGATAGGGAGGTAGCTTAGAACTAGAAGACGGACATAGGAACTTTTTTATCTTGTGCGCATTAGAATAAATGTACGATTCAAAGCTTTTATGTGAACTTATAGCGTTGGACTTTCAAGTCTAATAACGATCTCACGAGAACAGGGTGAAGATGTGAGAATCGCATACTGATCAAGTCATGCTAGCAGTAGACTGATAATAGACAGTAATTATAATAATGGCAAAAAAATGTAATAATTAAACTTATATTATAAAGTTGTATGATTTTTTGAGTAAACTTTTCCTGTAAAACCCGTAGACGTCTGTAATCAGTTCAGAGGGCGTGGTGGGGGCGTAACGTCTTCTGGCAGGCTTTGTCTCGATTTCTTTCTAATATCTTACGTGTATAAAAGTTTATTTTCCCAGAAACACTTCTAACTTCGTGATGAAGAGCTGTATATTTTAATAACGGGCACTATATTCACAGTGCAGTCAATGTTTTGTTCACTGGAGGGAGCTATTTATAAAAAAGCTTTTGCTCGATAACTATCATATATGACATAGCATAGGGTTTTGATATATTATGCTATATATGCCATTTTAAATTAATTTTAGATCTGAATATTGCAAACTCTAGGCCGTAAGTTATTATTTTTATTTTTTTTACTTCCATCGGCGAACTTATTTTAAAATATCGTTGTTTTGCAACGCAGCCGTAAGTATTTAAATATTTAAATATTTTGAAGATTCTTCTCATTCGGTACAACTTCGTTGTGGAAGGTTTATGTTCCGCAGTGGACAGTAAAATTTTCTCAAAGAGAGAATGTATAGTCATATTATGTAGGTTTATTTCCATTCAGTAACTGTTTTTGGTACCTCTAACGTCGAGGGTGAGATTTCTATGGCGCACTCTTTTTTACCACGCCTTTGAAGGCGGTTAACAGTGTTATGTGAGACTGGTAGTTGGACCTGTGTACGCCCTAGCCTAACGTCGAAACTTTGTGCTTTTACCCTTTGGAGACAGGATATCTTTAAACACTCCCTTTTTCTTTTATATTTACTGAATATGATGTAATTAAACTAAATGGAACGGAATATCAACTAAATTAAAAAAAACACACAGATTTAGTACATGTTTATTTTTGAAAAAATATTTTAAAAACTCTTAATAAAAAATTTAATGTAGAAGTGGAAATTAAAAATTCATAAGCTTTGGATCTTCTTGCCAATAACTACCGATTTCGTTGAAAGGTGACTGGAGTTCTGCGATCTTGTTTTCTTGATTAGTGGTACTCTGAAATAAAAGGACGTGAAAAAATTTTGCTTAGAATACTTTGAAAAATATATTTAATATCGAATTTCGAAGCCATTTTTTATTTACTTTTGCCAGATTTTTAAAAACATTTCAGTTACAGTTTACATTGAAAGAACGTAATGCCGTTTCAGTAAAATTATATATCTCTAACATTTAACAAAGTTTCCCGTCGTGTTGCAAGACACTAACTTCTTATTGAGAATAAATAAGGAGTTATTGGTTAGTTTAAAAATCAATAAACAAGACACTGCGAGAAGAATACAAGTCGAGTCACACACACACTTCATTTTTCAAAGTCTGTTAATCTCTTTATGTTACAATGAACTCAACGTATGAATGTAGTACAGTCAAGGAAGTTTATTTCCTATCCATTTCAATTAAATGTCAAATCAGTACACTAACGAACTTATTCAGCCCTAGGGCATAAATTAAATTACAGTACTCAACGTCAAAAAGTTCCACGAGAACCTTGTAGTCTGTAACTGTCTTATTAAATTTTACATGTTATCTGACAGAACTAACCACGATAACAACGCCATGTCCGAACAGATATGTTTTTATTACTATAGGTAGAAAAATTGCCATGTTACCAGTAAGTCGCTGTGGCAACTTAATTTTTTTGGTGTAGTTTTTTTTTTTTGGAAATAGATTTCATCCACTGAAATCAACTACTCCTTCCCATACTTCCCTTATATGAGAAGGGTAGGAAGGGACTTAAATTAGGCCTCCGGCACCACACTCATCTGGCTAAACGCGAAATTGCTTCCACTTCACGCCTGCCTTCTGTCTGGTCGTGGTATTTTACCGGGCGAGCTTTTGTTGTTGCTAGCGTCTACCACTATTCTAGTCTTATGGGAAGCGAATTTAATTCTTTGAAATACTTTATTATATAAAATAAATATGTAGTATTTCTTGGTACTCTGATTTACTGGTACACTTGTGAACGTGTATGTATATGAACTTTTTCATTAAAATATTAGCTTTCTATTTAAAGAAAAGGATACTTCCCGTTGATACGGTCTACCGATCTATCGGCCCAATGAGAAAAAATCTTATTGGATCGATTGACCAGTAAACCGATCGGCCTAATGGGAAACGCCCAAAGATAAATATTTTCATAGAGTAACTTAAATATTATTAAATATAGTCAATGTTTTGTGCAAGCTTTAAAATACGGACTTGGATTATTACTAATAAATATTTGTGATAATAATAATGTACGTAAACTAAGAAGATTCATTCCTATCTATTGTGTAAGTATATCACCCTAACAACCAAGAAACAGTTTCTCGAAGTAACTCTAAGAAATGCTTTTCACCCTTAAAAAAGATAAAGAATGCTTAGATTATATTTTACCTCAACTCTATTGATAATTTTAGGTAATAAACCATTTCTTCTAAATGTGATAAGCGTCACCGGCCTTTGTCTTCTTTCGAATGGCTCGAAAATATCCTGCAATACAAATATTACTGTAGATGTATTTTTTAAAGAAATCGTAATTATTCTCTCTAATTCATATGGCATTCGGGCGCTAAAAACAGAAAGATTCATGTCATGAGATTTATGGCTTCATGATTCACTGTCAATCAAATACTAGTAAAAGTAAGTTGTAGCATGTCTCCATATAAATGTAAACCTCCCCCCCCCCCCCTCCCTATAGATAGCTCTAACGACGGCTGGTGAAGCCCTTTTCTTAGTAGTAAGTACCAACTATAGTATTAAGGTGACTAATACAATGAGTTTTTGTCTCGTCACAGTTTGTCACTTTGTAACCAAGTATGGTATTTTCCAGTAGTAACAAATATATTAATCATAAAGCTTTACCTTATCAAAATAGGGTTCGAATCCAAACGTAAACGTTTTGGCGAGCCTTGTTAATGAATGGGGTGTTTTTAACACAACTCTCCGAGGCATCATATCTTCTGGTTGTGACTGCTGTAAGAATTATTTGTAGACTCAGTGCTAAAATTGGCACATCGGTGCTAAATCAAATGCCGGCTAATTTGATTTGGTTGTTATTTCATGTTTTCTATGGACAACATTTGAATCTTTTTGTTGTTGCATTGTCATTATCTCTAACAAAACAGAGATAACAATATGTTTTAAACGGAGATTTTGGTCTTAGAAACTCGCGGTTTGCGAAAAGCGCTTTTGCGTTCACGCGAACACTCAATTAGGTTATCTACATAAATAGTAATTCTCAAAAGTACCAAATTAAAAGATAAACTCATGACTAAAAAATTAATCACCGTAATTCCCCCAAGTCATGTAACTTAAGTAGATTACCAAGGTAAACAAAGGATTACCCTACCACAGCAAATTATTCATCTAGATGATATCACCTGGTTAAACAACCTGACATAAACCATTTTACTGTTACTAATAATGTAATTCTAAAGACTGGATTGAAAGATGTTTATTATCACGTAATTTTGATCGAGCAACAAATAGCGTACTGATGATATTTTGTGAATAGAATAGTATAGAATAAAAAATAAAATGCGAATAATTGGACATAAAAATAAGAACATAAATAAATTTTTGATTTTAAGGGGATTAAAGTACATGCGCAAATGGAAAAAACATTTTCAGAGATAAATATGAGTGAGAAATTAACGTTTTTGTATGTTAAGAAAAAACAAGCTTCACTAATAAATATTTTATTTTATTTAAAACGAGTTTTACTCACAATTGGTGCTGGTCGATGAGTCCACATTGAATTCAGATTGGGATTGATCTCCCACGTATCCGAAGAAGGTAGTATTTCATCTTTTGTAGGCAATTTGAATTTTCTTTGCGGTTGAATAAGTTCCTGAGATCCTCCTTGAGCTAAATTACAAAACAAATTTGATATACAGAAATTAATTACAAATGTAATTTTTAACATAAATCGATTTAATATTGAAAATTTTCTTACATTTACTCATCACAAAGTCAGTGCCACAGAAGAAAACAGATAACGTCGCAAACAAACTTGAATGCATTGCTAATGAACAAATGTTGAATAACCTAATGTATCAAAGATACTACCTTGATTGACTTCGCGATTACAATAGCGGAAAAAATTTAATTTCACAATCGAATAAAGAAAATTTTAGTTCGAAGAATATGTCTGTTTACCTCCGCATGTAGCCACTGTCAGACGAGTAGGTTGATGGTTACTATTCAACACGATTCTCAGAACAAGGCACAACTCCGCAAACATTCTCGCAACCTCAGAGCCGGCGGACGATGCAGTTATGGATACTCGTTTAAACATAAAATCATATTAAAATGACTTTTATTATATTTAATCTTATTGTTCGCAATAGTAAAAGATACATTCTCACGTCACGCAACTAATGTAATTATTATTATATCAGATGAGAAATTTACACGTTTTAATATTATACAAAACAATTATGAAAATATTAGTTCCCTATCTTTATGTGATGTTAAACGTGATTCTTAATATAATAAATATGAATGAAGCTATCGAAACAATATTTTTTCAGGTGGCCACATCACGGCTACAAATATTTGTAATTATGGCATCATTGTTTAATTTAAATAATGAGAAGAATTTAACATCTAATTACTTCTTATAATTTAATTATTACAAGTCAACATAATTTATTAAAAAAAATTGTTAACAATTAGTTGATACAATAATATCAGGGGCTGCATAATGTAGATTTTTCTATATGATATATTGAGTTTGCGTATTTATTCGACTTCGCGCATGTCTTCGGGTCCGAGTTCAAAGGAAGTTGTGGTGCAGGGCGACTCAGCGCAGGGTCTACGCTGCTCTTCGAGTTCGCCGGGAGCACAGCGCCCAGCAACGCACAGCCTGCGTCGTACGATCATGCCACCACCGCAAGTCGCAGAACAGTCGCTCCACTTACCCCACCGGCTCCACACCTTACGCGCACGTAAACGTTCCTCATCACCGCTGATATCTTCTGTTTTATACATGAAACAAATCACAACCGAGTTACACTAATTAAACCTCAAGCTCTAGTAAGTTTACCCAAAATAAATAGCAAGAGCAACATTTACAGTCGCTATCAATCAAGTTAACATCAAAGTATGTCATCATTATGTTCCAGTTGAAATAATTTTTGCAGTAATTTAGCTTTCCCAACTACTGTACGTAATACCTACCAAAAAAGTAATGAAATATGAAACACTTCCGTAGAAACAAATCTATCATAACAGACACAAAAATGTCTATAATATGTTCCACACAGGGGCGGAGGCTAACCAAGTTAGGGGTGGCCAAAATGTATGACTAATGTTAACTAGCCTGCAACTTTACAATCATCGTTACTAGTATTTGTTGGATCATCCTTTGTTAGTTCGAGATGGAGACAAGGAGAACGGGAAAGAATTGGAATTATCGCCGGTACAACATACCAGTTCTTTTTAATCTGCATTCTAGTCCCTCCAATGGATATAGAATTAGAAGCAAGCATAATAAGCGTAGATTGCAACTGATAGAAATCAGTAATCTCTTTTTACTTGTTGGGTTGGGGGAGTTTCGTAGTTACCTGTTTGTACTTCAATTTTGGCATGATTATCCACACCTGTCTTGGCGTTTTCTTTATAGCGACGTCGAATTGCAGGTCTATCGCTTCTCATCTGTTCCTGTATCACCAGATCAATTAATTCTACTGGCTGCATAATTATTTTATCTCCATTTTTTTGTAAAGCAAATGAATTTTTATAAAGGGTTATAAACAATAATAATAATAAATAATACATTGGTGAACCATAAAATGTTTACTAAAAATATATATTTTGATTATTTGATAGTGACAGATATAAAGAACAAGAAATAAAAATTTTGGCCTTGAACCAGAAATTTACTCTATTCTGTACTCTTTTTATTCTGTTGTAAATCGTACAAGGTTATGGCGGTTAAGGTCATGGCATAAGGTTAAAAAAGTTAAAAAAATAAAAATACTCATGTTGCTTTATTTCATAAATTATTTCACCACTAGAATGTTACATTTTTACTTTATAATTAATTAATTAATTTTATTATATTCCTGATAATCCCCAAGTAGGGTTGGCGACAGGCAGACAGCCGGCTGTAAAAATTAAGCCAAAATTTTAAGGTTTGTAAAACCGTGTGCGCCGACGCCACGTAAGGAAGAATGTTACATTGTCTCTGAGGGACATACTGAGGACAGAGGCTGTATCCAATATTGTTATATGTTGTTACATGTTTAAAATAAATATCCAACAGAGCGAAGCCGTTGAGAATATAAAATGCATCCACAAAATTAGTTTTGTTCCTTGTTTCAAAACATGGCTTTGATTTCAGGAAATTAAAAACAAACTCTGAATTTCCACAGAATAAAACTTTATTAAAAATATAAAACTTACATAAAACAAACATCGCAAATATTTTCATTCATTTTGTAGCTTTTTTTAGCATACCTTCTCGGATTAGGCTAAATTTCTTGAAATGTTGTATTTATTTATGAACAATTTCACTTAAAAAAATCGTTTTGAAGTGATAATATTATGATTTTTAAACTAAAACCAATTTAAAATTTCATCTTAACATATAAACTCACTTAAAACATACAATCTATGTATACAACGAATGTATCATTGTTTTCACTTCAATACTGCATGTTAATACTAAATAATATAGTAGAATTTGTTCAGTAATTTCTTTTTTTCTTGCACAGTAAATGTAGCTTTGGTTAAATGTTTTGGTCAAAATATTTTTAATGATTTTACCTTTTTTTAAACATGCATACAAATAAAGTATAGGGAGGTCAATTAAATCACAATAGTCATAATACAATCAGTCCACTTAAAGTCTGATTAAATTATCTGGCTCGGTAGGCAAAAGTGGAACAGGCTTTCCTTGTCTGCAGTTGTCTTGTCATTTTTAGTGGGCCTAGCACAAATATTTTTGGCAATCGTCATCAAAATTTATATTAAAATTTGCCCTCCTATTGGGCATAAAGTATACCAAAAATCTCATATTAATTATGACATAATTGACGATGATATAAAGGCCCTTGTCTCAAATATTCGTGCTAGGCACACAGAGCCTGCTTTTACATATTTTCTGTCAGAACTAAATACCAGCATGCGTCTCACCGGGCCAGCTAAATTTATACAACTATAATCTACAATAACAATTGAGGTTTTTCTACGTTGTTTGCGTCAACATTATGATCCAAATCCGGGCATAAACATCTTTTAGTTTCATCAGTTGCAATTCTTCTGTTTCGTAATAGTTCATTTCTCTGCAAAAAACAGTTTTATGAAACTTTTTTTATTGTAATTGATTTTTCTTTCAAATATTTATGTAAATTGAAATTTAAGGATTTTACGGATCGTGTATAATTTTATTTTGTAAGACAGAATATTTAAAAATATATTTTAGTACAACATTACTAGTAAATTAAGATCTAAAGTGAACGAAATTTTTAAAAAAGTGAAAGGAAATTGAATAAGAATAGCTTCCTTAAAAAGATTTGTTCCGTTTGGATTACTTGAAAATTGGAAGTCCATGGCCAGGGCATAGACAGTTGTTCTGTCTATGGCCTGGCCATGGAAGTGGAATGGAGTGGCCAGTGGAAAAATTTGTTGGACCATGCCAAGACCCAAAAAGGGCTGAAGAGCTAGAAGATGTTTTATTTATAACTCACCTTTTCTTGATTGAAAACATCACTATAACTATCTTGTAGATATAGTATGAAGATGAAAATATGAATAGTTATAAAGAAATATATAATCAAATTGTTGTTATTCTGGAACAAAAATATATATTGTAAAAAATATGATAGTTAATAAACATTACAATTTATCATTAGAAGACATAAAGAAGATCCCAAAGTAAATAGTTACAGGATTGAATAAAGTATTTTGTTAGATCACCTGAACTTGGCAGTCTGATTCCCAGTCAACTGATATTAAGTTATCATATATTTGGATAAACCTCTGAATGGGACACATCTCTCCACAATTAGGTATATTAAGGATGAGTGGTTCAACAATGTCTGTTGTATTCCTGTACGATATTCTCACATAGTAGTCATGTGTTGAGTTGTCTGTAAAAATATAAAAATACATGTGATAAATTAATTTTGTCCAATTTTTCTTACCAGTGATTTCACTCTTTTGTTCTTTTTGTGAAAACAGAGATAAAAATATGTTTTTGTTATATGTTTATGTGCTCCTAAAGCAGAAACAGAACTGCCACAGTAAAAGAACTAAATAATAGGATCTTGTGTTTATCTATACTAAGAATAGAGGCTTACCTCTTCCTCTAATTCTTAAATTGACTGTATTTAATAGTCTCCAAAACCATTGAATTTTTTTAATTCTTTCATTGTTGGAAAGTGCTCAGTTCTAAAAGCTTTATCTATTTTTAAATTCGGGCGGAAGAAGTCGCCGACAACTGCTAGTACAATATATAAATATCCATAGTTTTGTGATGCCCAAATATTTACACAGTTAAATCTTCTTGTCTTATCAGTGTCTTGAACAAGAACACCATAGCTCTATATAAAAAGTTCTGTAATCTGTCACTACTTAGTTTTAAAGTTTTTATGAACAAACAAACGATTGTGTAAAATATTTGTACCTCATGATACCTACCATTTAACAGTTCCAATATAATTGTGGAAGTATACGATGGGCAGTTTCCATCAAATAATCCAAGGGCGGATAGAATATTAGCAATTGTAAAATCGTGGCCGCTGTATATTGACATTGTCAGAGCATCTGGTTGCTCTGACATTTTGTTCAACATGTTATTCATAATTGTTTTCAAAAGAGGACCAGCTAACAAACGAGCCATCAGGGGAGTGGCAGTCGCTATTGAAAAACTGAAATCATTTAAATTTTTTCTATCAACATAAAAAAAACACTCGTACGAATCCAAATTATTCTATATAGAATACCATTCTATGTATGTGTAAAATGATTAAATTATCATTCAATAATAAATTGTTTGACTAAAATTATCTCCAATCCCACTCACAAACCCACTAGATTCTATATACCTTAATGGCTTCATTTTACAGTCAAAATAGTTATTTAAGATTTATCATCAAAGCCACTATTATCTCCAGCACACACACACACACAACACTGTGACAGTTGATTGAATATCAACATAGATTTATCATATTATGTATTTAGCCTTATTCTTCATATATTTAAATTACAAATATTTACAATAAATAAATATCCATAATCATTACTTTTCACTGATAAAACAGATGTCCAAAAACATATTTAATAATGTTTTTGTTTATGTTCCTGCAGTGGGAACAGACAGTTGTGTATTAAACAATTCAAAACATACCTGTAACATGCTGGTTCTTTAAGTTTGTCAGGAAAAACTGAATGTGTCCATTTAGGTAATGTTAAATTATACGAATTCTCAATAAATAAAATGTTGTAAATATCATTAATGTCTTCAAAATCTTTAATTTTTCTCAATGTATGTTGTGTCAGGTAACTGAAATCAACCAAAAAAAAAACATGTGGTAATTTAACCATGGTAGTTCATACATAAAATCAATAATTCAATTGATTTTCAGCAGATGCAGAACAGTGAAGTGTAGTAGTAGACAGAACTATTATTTGATAACACGCAGTGCAGTCTCACATCCACACTATGTGTTAAACCTCACTGTTCTGTGAACAGTCATAATTCTGTAAATAGATTTAGCTGAACACTCACTCCATTAGACCTTCATATTTACTCAGATGATCTTCATATGCTCTGGAATTGATATAATTGTTCTTTGCAATATCATACTGTGCACATTTTCTTTTCATCGCTAACACTTCATCATCATGTTCAGGCCTTGTGTGTATTGGTATAGGCTGCCAGTTTAAATGATCATTCCAGACTTCTTTACCCGTAGGAGGATACATACCTGAATCATAAGAACTTATTTAGTTATAGTAAATTAAAATAAAAAAAACTTGTGGTAGTGTCGGGTACGCCTGCGGATGAAATACACATGGATGTGACCGTGTCACTTCACATTAAAATTTGGGACACCACCATACCTGCTAAATTTACTTCAGCCGACATGAGGGTACGATCTACATTTGTTGATCGAACATATACCTTCTTAGAGTCGTATTTATCAGTGATTATATTCTGAAAACAAAAAAAATAAGTTAATAATCAAGCACATGGTTATCAGCATGCTGCATTGGTATCTTTAAACTTACAGAATATCTTTTTCTAAACCATTGCCCTAAAGCATAGTGTTGTCTTTTACCTATATTCGTAAGTTGACCGAATCTAACGGGCCATAATGATTCGTTTCGCCAAGGATCTGTTGGATATGGATCAATTGGGGTTCTATCACCATGTCTATAAATGATGGCTGCATATTTTATCGAAACTTCACCAAAAGACTGACACAGCAAACATAGAAAAACTCCAAAGGATAAATACATTTCAAAGTAATTATGTTAGGAACCTATAAAAACATTCAAATAAATTATAAATATTTTTTTGCAATACGACTACAATAACCACTAGTCTACCAAAACTGCCAAATAATAAATATTATAATGAGGTTTTTAATAATTCTTCATCTGAGTAATGAACCTTCCCATCTCGCTCCATCATCGCGTATTCTCTTTTCACCACAGCTGTCATTTGATCACAGAGATAGTTAAATTTTATAGAGTATGTCAGGCGTAATTTGACAGCTTGATGTTTTGAACATTTATTAAAAATCCTGGACTGCTAGCGCCTCAAAGGCTTTTTAAGTAAAAACCTTATATAGCCTGACCAGGAATACAGAATACCTCACCGTGTTGTGTATAACGTAAGAAACTATTTCTGGTAACCTTTACTCTGAATTTCGACTGTCGTGACACATGTATTATTAACACATGTTGTATTCCTTCTTTTTTTTTCAAAAATTATTATAAACAGAAAAACGGAAATTAAACACGTTGAAGGTTTTAAAATAATTTATTCAACAGCTTGATTTCGATGGTTAACATCATGCACAAGAACATTGTGATATTTCTCTCAATATAAAATAATTTTACTAAGCCAAAGCTAAAGCTGCAGAACCATTACCATACAAAATAACATCACCTCTTTTGAACTCTTCTTTTTTGCAATGCATTTACATGCAAAGTGGGCAAAAATTTTTTTAAAAGTTACCTATGTAAATATGTTTGTATGTACTTTTTCGAAAAAAAAATCTTTGAAAATAGGCACAAACCCGGTTTAAAATAATACAAACAGAATATCTTTACTTCCAAATAGAATTGTTAAATATTAAAATCTAGCAACCGGTCGCCGCTACTGGTGACAATCATTATAAGAAAACTCATCGATTTAGAAAGCCTGAAGGTACCTGCTAGAAATTTTATAGCTAATTCTTAATTGACATATATAATCTTTTTGGATGATTGTCTTTATAATTTAGAATTTTAGAACAATTTTTCTCTTACATATTAACATATTGCTTTGTTATTCAATGTACTTTTAAGATCAAAACTATTCTATTAGATAATTTATTGAATATTAGGCCCAAAATCGAATGCTTATAATATTGCTTTTAACAGGCATGCCACCAGTAACACGATTGAATCAGCGCGTATACAACGAATTCGCATTTAAATCTCTAACTATGTTCACAATCTATTATAAATTGTCTTTGGTGCATTAAGCCCGGTAGAACAATAAACACCCATGCCTAAGAATTTCAATCACTGCTTTAGGAAAATGCACAACAGCAAAATAATTTTTAATTCACAATGTAACTCCTATGTAATCCTACAATTCTTTAAATGTCTAGTCGCTCGGTAAATTCAGACTTTTGTATGTGTTCGTTTGGACTGTTAAAAACTAACTTTAGTGTTGAAACTGTCTTAGCTAAACTATAGCCATTTCATTATAGGAATTATTGTATTGGATAAAGTTTATTATTTTCGAACGAAAGAATCAAAAACGACCATAGCACATTAATATTATGAAAGTGCTTTACACAGATTTTAAATTCAAATTTAATTTAAGATATTGACCATTTAAATATTTTTTTATCAACATTAAGTAATATAATTCAAAAGAATAAAGCATGTGTTATAAATATAACATTTTAATTTAATATTAAAAACTAACATACGATCCAATATTTTAATATTGTAAGGACCAATACTGATCTAAGAACAAGCAGTTTCTTCTAGCTATTGCTATAAGATTGTAAATTTGTATGTAGATAATTATCAAAATGAATTCACACTTATGTTGTATTCATTTCTAACTTGCTGGTGATATTTTGAATTATTATTCTATGATTCTATTTTATTATTTTTTTTTAAATATTTATTTGACTGATTATGTTTTAAAATGTTAATCTCAAACAGATATATTTCATGCTTTATTTAATCTATACAGCATTAGGAATTCCTCAGTTGCAAAACAATTTGCTGTCAAAAAAATATGTACAACGAAGCCGGAAAACCGGAAACATTTCTTTACATCTATGCAAGAACATGTAGTTTGGAGTTTGTGCAAAAAAAGAAAATTGCATCATTTATTTTGTAACCCAATTCAGCTGTCACATTTCCCTCCAGCCAACTATTTATAGACTATCAAGATTACCTGAACCGGTGAGCTTAATTCATATTATATTATGACAGCTAATTACCGCAAGTTCTCTTTGTACTGTAGCTGTCATGTAATTAGGTTTATAAATATTCTGACAGAACCAAATGCGATAGTAGCGCCTCTCACCGGTTCAAACATTCTCTCTTTCCTTTGCCATAACTTAAATAGTCATGTCGAAAAGTGGAAGAACTAATGAGAAACGGAAAATTAGCCTTTCATTTCCCTTTTTGCACACGCTCTAAATATAATAATAATGGACTGGAAACTGTAAGTTAGTTATGACGTTATTCTTACATTACTTAAGAGGCACAATAAACTTATTTAAATACTTATAGTCAACTTGGAGTAACGGTCATGTTGAACACATTGTGCGCCCCGTCAGGGTTGGTTAGGGACGATAAATTTAATTCAGGGGGTACGGCAGTGCCCCCGCCGTGATAATTTTTTTACAATATACCAACCCACATTCTTTATTTACTAGTCGTTCTTGTTTAGTACTCAATTTTATTGTTACTCTGTCATCTTACGTAGTATATAGTGAGTTGGTTAATTGTAGCTTAAATTTAATATAATGCAAATCATGTCTTATTGTCAGACAAAACAATTTTGTACTAAAATTTCTAAATATATTATTTAAATGACACAGAAAAATTAGATCTAATTAACAATATTACTATTAACACTCTATTGTTTTTTTCCTCATATAATTTTGGAATAAAATAACAGTAGTGTCTACGATTTGGTAACAAACAAGTTACAGAATTTTGACTAGATTTTTTTTACATATACATTTCATATGGAATTTGTCGATTAATATGTTTTAATAAACAACGAAATATCTAGATGAATATATATAAAACGACAATAAGATAATTGTAAATTTGTTTACTGGACCCACGACGCTGGGACCCACAGAGGTTCCGACTGTACCTTCCATGAGGCCTTCAGAAGCTGCGTCAGGGCGCTGGCAAGATCCTCGTTTACGATCTCTTCATCAAACATGTAACCATATAAGAAATTTATACGGTTTGACGAACGTATGATGTCATTGAATTCCTCATCCTGCAAAAAATAATACCACATCTTTGAATACAATAACAATATAACATAACTATCATTCATTACTTTTATACATAGGCTATCCTTGTTTTCAATTCGCAAACAGTAAACCAAATTAAGTTTATATTTTAGTATTGAAATCATGTTTTTTAACGAAAGAACTAAACAATATTGTTGTGAACTTACCGTGAACGATCGTGAGCTATCCTTATCAAAGGTTGAACGAGCATTCGCCGATGTTCGTGTTTCAACGAGCCGGTCGAGAGGTGGCGGTCGTATGAACACGATGTATGGCCGCAGCCGAGATGTTCGCAGCATCTTTAGTGCTTGCCAATGTGGACTTATCACACATACCCGACCTGATATAATTTTTTTAAATTAAAACATACATAAATTGAAAATATCTAACAGTGATAACACGCACAGCAACATAACATAAATTATAATTTTACTAATATTATAAATGCGATTGATTGGATGAATGGATGGATGGATGTTTGTTTGAAGGTATCCCCGGAACGGCTCAACGGAGTTTGATGATATTTAACATAGATATAGAACATAGTCCAGACTATAGAGAGCACATAGGCTAAGGTTTTTTAAATTCCCGGCTGGAGTTGCAAACTACAGCTATTATAACATAAATTATAACATTACGTTAAATAACATGAAATATAAGTGTTGTGACTTAGTTTCATCAGCCTCATTATAAATATGCTTCTTTGTGTTTGTCACTTGCTAAGAAATGTTGAAGACTGTGAAATCTTTTCACGACCTTAATATTAGAAAGTTTTTTTTAATCTGGTCATTGTATGCTACAAAGACTATAGCATCTTAATTTTTTTTTATAGTAATAAAGTAAATATAGTTTCAAATCAAACACATTTTCAAAGCTATTTCTTCTTTTTTTTTAAATAGAATATGCCTGAAATATAAAATTAATTTATTAAAGCAAAATATTATAAATACAGCAGAGCATATAAGCTGATCTTTTATTTCGTTGAAGAATACTGTTTTGAATATCCACAAACGAGTGCAGCAACCTAAAGAGATTAAAAACTTAAAATAGATGAACGTAAAATGTATTCGCATTGCTGAGATGCAGATAAGAGTCAATAAGACTTTGATTTGAGACTAGTTATGTAAAATTCACTGTATGGTTATAAAATAAAGTTTGAAGAAAAGTCCATTGAACTTCTTTACTGCTCCTATAACATTTTTAAAACAACATTGTGTTATGCAAGCCATATATAACAGTAATATATATATATACCTGAATTAACAATGCTTTCCACGCTCTCTGCTGAAGTACCATAAAGGTTCCCTTTATACTCTCCATGTTCAATGAATTTCCCATCCGATATGTCTTGTTCCATTTTTTCGCGACTCACAAAAACATACTCCTTTCCGTTTTGCTCGCTAGCTTTTTGAGGTCGCGATGTAACTAATTTCAATACTCATAATTATAAATACATATAATCATAAAAATAATGACGTTTTGATAATCATTAAAATATTGTCATTAGAATATTAGAAATGAAAAAATAAGTCAGATATTAAAATAAAGTGATAAATAATACTAACATGGTATAGGTGTCACATATTTTTCAGGATCCGTTGCAATGAGTCTTCGACGAAGCTCATTTCTGCCAACCCCTGGAGCTCCTACAAGCACTATAGGTCTTACCAATCCCGGCCTTGGATACAAGCGGGCTACCTCTTCATATGTTGGTATTATTTCCCGATCGAAATCATCGTTTTCCTTAATGTCATAGATTATTTTCTTAACTTTTGGAGTAGATTTACATGGCAATAAGGCATTAGCGGTAGGATTAGGTGAGCAAGGCGTTTTAGGACCACAATCTGAACTGGCTGTTGTAGGGCTGCACAAGGCTGGATTGCCTGCAACAAAAATTAAGACGTTTCTATCTAATTTATTATAATATATTAGATAACTCCAGTCTAAGGCAAGCTTACTGACCATCCATCGTCTGAGGATCCGTTTGTCTCTCATGAATAATGCGTCCTTCTTGTAATGCTCGTGAGGGAATCAAACCAGCTCTCATTACTCTATCACCTTCCCGACGAGCTTGCCACCTTAATAACATGAAAATGTATAAAAATATTAACTACCACATAACAGAAACATAATTAAACTCACCAGTAAGCATCATCCTGTGATACAATGTGTAAAATATCACCCTTTTTGAAATCTAGCCCAGCTTCTTTGCATGGTATGTATGGATCATCTGATGAATTATAATTAAACAGAGCTCTGACCCGTACTTTGCTCTCTCTGGAACCTCCTTTACCAAATGAAGGAACCAATTTAAAAGTGATTGTTCCTTCAGAACTTTGCTACGAAAAAAAAAAATTATATTATTATTGAGCTAGATAAATTTTATCTATAAGCAGAATTTACATACCAAAATTGCCAGAACATCAGATGGAGTTTTATTTTCGACACTGATACCATTGACCTCTATAACTTCGTCACCCGCATGAATCAAGCCAGACCGATCTGCTGCTCCACCATGCATGACTCGGGCAATAACAATCTTTCCAGTTTCTTCATCAGTTTTTATAGTTGCTCCCTATGAATTAATTAAATAATTATAATTTTCTTTTCATCACACTGACTAAGAAGATGTAACATTTTACAAATTAAAATAATAGAAAATCACTTCAAAAATTTTAGGCTCAAGGAACAATTTACAAGATATTGAAATTCTAAATATTTAAATTCTAAAATTTCTTGTTCATTTAATAAATACTGTTTAAATATAATTATTTGAAGTACATATCAACATGAGTGCATAGTACAGCATTTGCTATTTAAACTATATGTTTTACATTATCACTAACTATAATGATGCAATTGCAATTTAACAAAAAATAATATTAGCTAAAATTTAATAATTATAAGCAATGTGTATTGTGTGGGGATTTTTGATAATTGGCTGCAAAAAACTAAAAGAAAATGAATATTCAAAATGGTAAACCACAAAAAAACACAATACATATTGTTGTACCATCTAGAGATAGCAGCTAATAAATTTAAATCAGTTTCGGCTGGGTTTTAATGAATGATGGGAGCATATTTAACAATGATGTGATATAAAATAAATAAGTAAAATAAATGGACATAAATTATATAGAATATAAGCATTTATGAAATAGCCAGTTGTAAATATGCATCTGTGAAACTTACCACAATTGGCTCTGCGCTCTGAGCTCCACCCTTTTAATTAAAAAATGTTTAAATAACCCCTATTTATCATTATTTAAATAAATAAATACATGAAATTTTCAACTATTGTAAATAACCATTTTACACACATTCACTAATAATACTAAAATAGAAAATAACAATTAATACTTATTAATATTTATATATTCACTTATATATTAATCATAATAAAACAAATTATTACATATTTTTCCAGATAATAATATTAAGTAGCTGCTATTTCTAAATGAAACATTGTTCCAGTTATTTGAGGCTGTGATGCTGTTTATAAATGTTAAGTGACATAAGATAAATTAAAATATTATACGAACCAAGGGTTCATCACTTTTAACAAGCTGAACAATTTTAACCGTCTCCTCTTCATCATCTGCATCAGATGGCACATCGGGAAGATGTGGGTAATAATCTTTTTGGGCAACAGCATCATGTGTGCAAAGAATAGCCTGATTAACAATATAAAAAAATATTTTATATTCATTTAATTATTTAAACTTTTATAAATATGTATTGCTAACTAATTAGAAAACAACTACACATAGATATTCCTATGTTGGCAAGGGCTAGTTTGAGATTTCATCTAGTGTTGTCTCCAGCTGGTGTGAAATGACTGCTCACCCTGAAGAAGTACCCCTAATGGATCTGAAAATTCCTCTGGTATTGCAGATGTCCATGGGCGTCAATGAACACCTTAGTGTTCCCACTGCTTGTTTGCCCTCTCCTCTTATAAATATAGTTGTTGCCAACACCAGAGCTATATGTCAGTGTAGTCCTTTCCTAATTAGTTGATATGGTAATTTATATTAACTGAACAAATTAATGTTCTACAAACCTGAAAATGTGGTTTTTGTAAGAGGCTTAATAATTCCTCATACTCTTTAGATACAGAAATAACATCAGCTAGCATTTGAAATACTTCAATTGTAACCTGCATAGCATTCGAGAGCAGCGGATAAAATTTATCATCTTTACCATTTGCAACAATTTTATTATGAGCCTGTACCAAAGCATGGAGTTGCTTGGACTGCAAAAGTTCACTTAAGAAGGCAACATCCTCTCCATCAGATTGTACCTCTTTCAATGATGTCAACAATTTAATAAGAGCTAAAAAACATTTTTTTTCAATAATAAAACAATAATATATTAAGTGCTTCAAATGTTCACGAATCATACCTGGATCCCAATTTTCTGCGGCACTATCCATTTTCATACCTTCTTTAGTGGTCTTCAGATATTAGAGACATGACCAATTACATAAATCATAGTAGGGTTAAATGAAAGTATTTATGTGTGGTGTCGATAAACCCTACTAAATTGTAAAAGGACCATGTCTCCAATTGTTTGCTGGTTTTGTCTAGATACATTGAAAAAAATGTCATTTGTAAGTATTACATTTAAATTTTTGTATAAATTTCATTGCACTGTTACGAAGGATGTTATTGTATTAATTAAATAGCTTACTCATTCTCTTGCCCTCGTCGAGGCTATAATTACAATTAAGTAATATGGAGGTTCGTTTCTGAAAACTTTCGTAAACACAGAAATTTAAGGCAGATGTGTAAACAATTATGTTAGACTAGATTTTTGAATTAAATAAGATATACCGAAAATATAATTTTGCTACAAATATTGATATTAAAAATTAAAAACCTTTTAACGTAACACATAATGAATGTTTTATCAATACTTACCTTTCAACATATCACATATAAAGAATGTAGCTATAAGTAGGAAACCGAAAATAAGATAAAGAGTCAAGATAGAGTTCAATTTTTAAAATTAGAGAGAAAAATTCAAATTCATAGCGTTACTATTGGTACAAGTGAAAACGAAAATCACCGGGAAAAATCAATAGCACATTCTAAGATCCGTTTCATTTTACGTAACATCGTGACAATAACTCAATAGCTTGAATTAATAATTGTGTTAATTATTTTAAGTTATTGGTCAGAATTATTCTTTGGAAATTTTTAAAGTTATTTAGATAAATATCTTTTACAAAAATCTAACAAAACGAAAGAAAACATTAAAATTAACTATCCATATCTTGAACAGAAAAATGCTGCGCCATGTAGCGGATAACATTTCTAATTTATTTCTTTTAACGAATTTAAGAAAAACTTTGCGTTTAAAAATAAAATATTCGTTGCGTTGTTGCCAAAAAATTTAGATTGTTGTTTGTCTTCGCATTGCAAAGCTTTTTACGATTACTATAGTAACTTACAAGTCCATAATATTTTTTTGTAATATTGGATTTAATTTTTAAATAACACTAGTAACTTTATTGACGTAGACGTAAAAATATTTTTTTCTAGGTTTTCTATAGTCCTAATGAGACTATACCATAATATACAGGTGTTCGGAAAAGACCTGCCGCTGCCGTAACGTTAGAATACCATATATTCCTGGATTTTTTGTCTGTATTCCAACATAAGTAATTATTTTTAATGGCAGCACCGACGAGAATTAATGCCACAAGTGGCACAACGGTTAACACCGGCAAAGTTCACATAATGGCGGAGGTTGTGGTCGTGTGTGTTAAATGAGCGATATAATTCGCCAACAAATTTTACGGAAAACAGAAAAAACTTCAGAACTTTGCCATTAATTTAAGCGTTTTATGCGTATGATAATGATTTGTGCTGATCGTGACTTAGTACTGTAACAACTTTATGGGAGTTTGTATACATCGATTTGTTACTGGACTTATTAAATTAGTGCGGTGGAGTCGTACAGTCAAACAGAGAGTGGAGCGGCGTGGAGCTGGTGCCGTGGGTCCTTAGGGTGGCGGAATCGCAATGGGGGCGCAGCAGGCGAAAGAGCGTGGCACGGCCATAGGTGCGTCCATGCGCTCGGGCCGCAGCAGACCGCGGCCACCCAGAGACCCCCGCATCCTGGGCTCTAATATATTTACAGAACACAGCGGTGAGTCATCATTATTAAAAAAAGCATTCCTTTTTGCACGTTTTATGTCCTTCTTTTGTGTTAGTTTTATAAAACTTTATTTCTCCTCTTATCGAGAACGAAATTCGTAATAAGGTGCAACTAAGATTGATCTGTGAGTGGAAAAGTGCATATTTTAAAACATATTGAAGTCTATTTTACAGTTGAAATAAGCAACTTTTCTTTTTTCTTTTATAAAATTAAACATTTAATTAATCAAAATTGGGTTTAGATGAGATGTAACAGAGAAAAATCAGTTGCACTTGAAATTTGCAAATTTGTCAAAAATTTACAGGCATGATTTGAGACTTCTTTCCGTTTCATCATTTTCTTACAAGGAAAAGAGGATTAGATGAAGTGGATTTGACAGAAGCGAGGCCACAGGAAGCAAAAATATCCTGTTTCTCTCCTCCATCAAAGGAGATGCATTGGCAGCCTAGGCTATGTTGCTGTAATTCCCCGCCTTTTATTGATGGAGGACCAATCCTCAATGCACAGTCTTTGGACAATGCTTACTTTTCTATTTTAGCAAATCCAGATGACCACTTGCTCTTTAAGCACCTTATGATATAAAAAAAAACTGCACAAAGACTATTAAACAAAATTGATTTGTTTCTTCTTATCTCATGACTAATATTCTGTTACTAATATGACTATATACTACCCAGCCCTTGGTAATTGCTACCTATTACACTTAAATTATTAAACTATACTTTTACTGGTTCTTTAAGTAAGTCAATTGGAGAGAAAGGATATTTATAATATTTCTGATGTATTCATTAATTAGCCTTTGTTGGTTACCTCATTTTTAACATAATAATATATAAATAAAAAATAAGAAAAAGTTATCCTTTATACACATTCACATTTATATACATTCACCTAACATTAAGCTGTTTTTGAAAATTAGTTGATAGTAACCAATTACTTTAACAAATAGTGATCCTGCTTTATAAATTATTATTAAAGTAGTTAAAACAGGAAATTAGTAGTAAAATTTGTAACCATAGCTTAACTGACTATCTTGAATGCTACGGATAAGTATTTAAATGTAATTCTACAGTTACATCTTGGCTATCTATCTACATTCAATTATTTGATGACCATAGTAGTAGTTTTGAATAACTTGTTTATAACTGACAGAGTAAAACTAACAAGCATTCCATCTGACATCAGATGGAAGCAGGTTACTGCCTCTCAGTACAAGATAGAGAAAAAAAACATGTTTTGTTTTCTTATCATTATCCTACCCTATTAAATCCTTTTCACTATTCCATCTTTATCTTATTAGAGAAGTTAAGACAGGTATTGTGGTTTAATTTTATAATTGAATATTTTAATCTTAATCAAATTAAAGTACTTAAAATATTTTTTCAACCAATACAAAAAAGAGTATTATTATTTCAGTGTTGTATTAGTTTTTTTGTCAAATATTACTAAGAATAAGTTTAAAACATTATTTTTCTTTTCAATAAAAAATATTTTTGTATTAAAATACATACTCTACATATCCCAAATGTAATACAAAGAAAATTAAACTAGTTTCTCTGAGAATTGAGTCAGTTACTTTTGGACAATTTTGATAAACTGTAATAAATTTATTTATTCATTTCATCAAAATTTTTACAAAGTCAGGTACTATCTAGAACAAAAAAAATACTATTTCTTTTTCGTAGTTTGTTGAATTTATTGTATTTGGAAACAAACATGAATAAGACATTTATAGTACAAAGATATCAGTCCACTAGTTAAAAATAATTTCGTATGTGATCATATAATTATCTGGAGTGGTGCAACATTTGTTATTTCACTATATTATTTTCCTGGAAAATGTCATTGCCTTAATTATATATCTATAAATAAATAAAAAAGCAATGTAACTTGATTATTTTTAAATACCAAAAAAAGGGTCACCTGTTGCCAATACTAATCATATTTAAGGAATAAAAAATGCAAATCGAAATTGAAAAATTATGCTACAAAAAATAAATTATTGGTCAATTGCAATAAAAATATTAGTGTGTGCACACACACAAAGGTAATGCTTGCATAATAATTTCTATCCCAGTCTATTTATTAGCTGAGATGATATTTACCTACTCTATGTCCACACACTTTACTCCACTATGGCCTAGCCATTTTCATTATTAAAATTACTTGTAGAATTTTGTTTGTAAAAATATTTTATCATCAGCTCATTATACATTCCCACCGAGGGGCTCAGAGACTAACCTAAGATAGGGATGACTAGGCTATAGTTAACCATGCTGGCCCAGTGCGGGTTGGTTAAAATATTGTGTCCATGTTTTTGCAAGATTTTATTAACTTTATTATTGTTGAGTAAAAAAATAAGTTTTCTACATTACCGAATATTTTTCCGTAAAATATACTTGTCACTTAATTTGATGTTGGTTATAATATTCCTTAGTAGTTCAATGAGAAAATCAGGGGTTTTTCTTAGGACATCATTTTTGCAAATGTATTCCAAATAAAAACTGATCAAACTGTCTTCTTTATTTTTGAAACTGTAAAAAATATAGTGTGTTCCCATTTTTTCTTTTTGGAAACACTAAGATAATGTGATATTGTATAGGTGTTTTGGAATCAGATTGTTTGGCTCTAAAAAAAGTAACAGGTTGATTGATCTTTCTTTAAACTGTTTTTTTTTTTTGAATGAATTGTGTTCTTGCTTCAAAAACATCACTATCTCTGAGCAACTGTAGCAGAATTTCTTAATGGTTCAAAAAAGTTGCTGCCCCACTTATGCTGAGCGTAATTTAAGGCGATTAAACTGTATGACGGAGAAAGGTTGCGCTTTTAAATAAAAAAAAAATCGTTTAAATTTTCACAATAGTTTGCAACTGGACAGATTTTTAATAGTGTTTAATATACAAATCTCTCGTATTTAATATACATAATTTTTACCCCACTGACACAGATGGGTTAAATTTAGAGATTTTTCGCCCATAAATATATGGCAAGTTTTTATCTATGCGAGTTTGTATGTATGTAAGTTTCATTGTGTCAGCCTAGACCCTAAACAACTAAACAAATTTTGATAAATGAGGTGTGTCATTCGATTTGTAATCTTCCCCTGAGTGTTATGTCTATGGGATTTATTTTGTTTTTTAATAACAAGTAATTAATGGATTAAAATTTAATAATGATATTATGTTGACTCACACATAAATGTAATGTAAATGAAAAGCGAAAAGAGATTTTTTATTTCGTTTTATGAATATGTTGAGTTAACAAATAAGAAAAAAAATTTGATCGTTTACCAGACGTTTAACTTTTTGACAATTAAGATGTGCTAGTGCGAAGTTTTTTAATGAAGCGATATTTCCTGAAGCGTACATTTAGTTCAAGGGTTGCGGCTTATTTAATGTTAATGTGATTATAACTATCTGGGAATATGAACACCAAAAAAGTTGTAGTTGTGCCTATTCGGCCTATAAATTTGTTATTCCAAACGTCTCTATGTTTCTTCTGTTCCTAGATAAATTTTTCTAAATATTTGAATCAATTAAATTATATGTTTAACCAACTATTGTTGAAAATGAAAAATTGATAAAACATCAGTAATGTTCAAAATTTATACGATAATTATGACTAAGAGCTTCTAAATTCCGTATTTATTTGACGCATCTATTTGTTGTAGCCTACCAACTGAAATAGATAAATACATGTCATGATATATCGTAAACTCTACGTGCAACATACGAATATTTTGTTAGTGGACAATGATGCTATGCTTGGGATTTTCCCATCATTGTGCTTTGTAATTGGATTGAAAAAAATGTTTTTGTAATTAACATTAGGAAAAGTAAACTTTTATTACTATTATATACATTACCATATACATTGTAAAAGGAAATTACATCATATGTAAAAAACTTGGACATTATTGCTTTGTATGGGAATATTGTGTTTAATGGAAGTTGAAATTAATATTTTGCTTTGCGCTCTTTTCTATGATTATGTATCGGCTGATGTCAATTTTTTACCGTTGATATCGGATTATTATGGCAATTTACTAGTGGTTCGGGTTGCAGAGACAGTACCAAGAATGGTTCCTCCTCGATCAGATATGACCTATTATTACATGTTCAAGTGTAAAGAGTTCGTGTTGCATTTTTTCTAAATTTGAAGATTTCTGCGAATTTTTATAAGTGGCTGTGGTCGTTAACTTATTACATTTATCATTAAATTTTTGTGGCAAATATATGAAGTTATAAGCTTCAGCTTTTGAAAAATCAAATCACATTTTAAAACGTCTTGAAATGGCCACATTGTAGGATATTATTTATAGGTTTTGTTAGTGGAATTGCACATTAAAGGCGTAATTAAAATGTTGATTTTATGGTCTCTAAGCATCATGAACTCAATAAGCAAACAACAATAAGCAATATTATATTTGCTTTAGGTAGCGACCGGAAGCGCATGGGCAATCGTGTCTTGAATTAACACACAATCACATTCCATGTAGAGTTAACCTGGCGTTGTGCCCCATCCGTAAACTGCACTGAACGCACCAATAAAAGTTTAAGTTTGACAAGTATTTGATTTCGTTTGAAGATTTTTTTTTTACAAAGGTGAGGTAAAATTTTATTCCAAAATTTTATTCAGGAAATTAGCCTAGCGAAAGTTTAACAGCGAAAGTTTTAGAACCGGCTTCGCGTTATTTGAATATGTAAAGCATATTATATGTGTGGTGGAATTAGATTATGTAATTTATCACACACTCCTCCAAGCACTGGCCACATCTGTGACACTTTTTATGTAATTAGCACTATACTGAGTTATTTTCTATCGTTATGTTTATTATTTTGCCTAAAAACGGAAACAATATTAAAACCACAAAATGAGTAGTCTGTGAGAAGAGCAAATGCACACTTTTCCTTTATAGCTTAAAAAACTTGAATTAAAAATGTACCTTTTTAATTTCAAACAAATTAATTAAGATCTGAACAATCATGTAATAAGATGCCAGGATTCTACTCACAATTTTTATTACTTTAACTAATTAGAAACAAACAACATTTATCTATGTTTCCAAATTCTGTGAGGTGACTCATTGAGCATTATTTATTTATGTTTTAAACATTATTGATACATAAGTATAGAAAGATTGTTGAGGAGCTCAAAAAGTTGGGGGGATAAAGAAGTACTACACAATTGTCGTTCTGTAAGTTATAAACATCAGTGCACGTGTGTAATATAAACAGTCGGAGAACATTGTATGCAAGGACAGAAGGCGACAGACTTGATACTTAGAAGTAATTGTTTAAGTGGAGCGCAATGATGTTGTGACGGTAGAAAAAAAGTTTTGTCGCCGAGTTAATGGAAAGAGGGCTGTCTGTATTTGTTTATTGAATTTGCGATTTGATGGATCGAATTGAAATATTGAATAGTTTAACAAATTATTTAAAATTCGCGAAATGACAAATTATATTCCATTGTAAATTCTATACGTCGAGATATTTCCAATCAATTCGGATATTGTATAAAACTATCAAAATGCAATCACTACGAAAACCTCATATCCCATTCATGTCCATATAATAGGTAAAAACTGCAGACTGAAACAACGATGTGGGATGCGACTGCAGCCAGTTTACAAATAAAAGTGGTAATTGGATATTGAATTCGGTACAAGTGAAGTTTTGAATACCGCGATGAGACAATAGTTGGGCTTGTTGCGGTCTGCGGCACCGGTGCCTGGCGTACCTACGCTATTAATGCACACAATGTAGAGAGCAAGACTTGATGCAACAAGAGCACTCGCTGTCTATCTACGCCAAATATGTGAGAGGCGCAAAATGAAATGAAAACGTTTGCGGAAAATACCTCTTCCAGGAAGCATTGCAATATATGAAATTGCATCTTGAAATTTAAAGAATTTTTCTCATAACGCATATATTGGAGGAGAATTTTTATCACTATATACTTGGCGTTCTGGGAAATTGAATTTTCAATAAACATAGAATAGACTTCTTATTTTATTTTATGTATAAAAAACTTTCAATGTTTTGTTTTTCTCATACGTAATTACGTTTTGAATCTTTTGTACTAAATTAGCGACTGACCTAAATTTATTTAATAAGGAACACGTGCACGAAAGTAAGAATCAAACTTTTTTGAGGTATATCGGTCAATTGGGGCATCTATAAAAAGACTATAATATATTGTAATGTGCGTAGTATTGAATGCTTGTTATGCCACAACGCGGGTGGTGGCTCGGCCTTACATACAACAGCTAAAAAGATCTAGTTCTTAATGTATATTAAATAATAATCTATCTATATATATATATATATATATATATAAAAGAAAGTCGTGTTAGTTACACTATTTATAACTCAAGAACGACTGAACCGATTTGGCTGAAAATTCATGAGTATGTAGTTGAGAAGCATGATAAGGACATAGGATACTTTTTATCCCCTTTTCTTTTTTTTAAATTTCGCGGGAACGGAGTCGCGGACAAAAGCTAGTAATGTATATTAAATACTAGCTGTCGCCCACGACTCCGTCCGCGCGTAAGTAAAGAAAAGATAAATTAAATTAGTAAGATTGGACATTTGTAGCAAAATATGTAAAAATGAAATTTGCACAAACATTAATAATTATATGTATGTATATATTATTGTAATTTTTTGCAGTCGGATGTACGAGAAGTCTTATTAAAGCGATGCGTTAAAGTATTTAAGTAGAGATCGAAGGTTAGTTTTGCTCATTACAAGTTATTAACTTTTCAGATATGCCCATGACCAGAACAATTGCGTGCATGAACTTAATACTTGCATGATTTTCGTACCGTTCAATGTCGTTGCGATGTTATAATCTGTAAGCTATTGGAACGTTAAATTATTACATCGCAACGAGTAATCGCTACGATAATTATGTTAACGTATTCGCTCAATTACGTTCATTAACAACGTCAAGAATTTTTTTTTTCTATATCGTAAAACTAATACTACGCTACTGCACTAATGCACGCTACTTCGTCGACGTAGAATAAATTAAATAATTAAAAGAATAAATTGACAAGCGCTTTATTTTCTCATATCAATGATCATCTCCCTGGTCTTGTTCCAGTCGCTTGGGGCCGGTATACAAGGATTTATAAACATTAATAATTACGTTATATTTGTTGTTTCTATGAGAAAGAGAGTGATAACGGAATGTTTTGAACAGGTGTTTCTGTAATGGAAACTTACAGTTATAGTATTATTTAGGAACAGATTTAGCGCAGTGTCGTTTTGATCAGCAATGGCCTAAGGCTCGAACGGTGAAGGCCTGATCGACCGGTTTGGCAATGTTCCCACGCGACAATGATCGCCATTCGTCCCGTGTTAAGAATATCCCAGTTAACTATTGCTTATTTTTATTCATTCTATTTTATGTATAAATGTTTGTAAGTGATAATGTTTAAAGTAATATAGACCCACATACTCTACTCTTCACAATTACTGTACGCTAAATACACATAAAAAGCCTAAATACTGTAATGTTTGGTGATGAACAAAAAATTAGACTTCTCTTTAACTTTTACTCTGTACATCTGTAGTTACTATCTATTTCGAAACGAAAGCGGGTCTAGTTGAAACTAAGAGAAAATGTAATTGTGGGACAACTAACAGATTTTCTTTAAAACTTGATAAAGTTTTTCTTTTATCTTTAAAAAAAACAAAAAAATCACGACAATACTCGTAATCACTATCATCAAGAGTTTACAGGTTAGGTCAATAGTTTAAATGCGCCGGGGTTGCGAACTTAAGTACTTTCTGTTGCCGAGGGCCGACCCCGTTCGGAGACCGTTAAAAACTGATTGACATGGATTCTAAAGATAGGGCCTATCATTAGGAATTTCATGTAAAAATACGATATTTATAGCTATAAGAAAGTAGTATTTGAAATTAATTCAATTACTACATACACGTAGTACATACTATCAAAAACATACATTTAAAGGATGATCGAACAACAGACATTGATTTTAATTTATTGTTTGAGATGTTATAGGGTGGACGTTTCATAAATATTGTATAGATAAATATTGTGTGAATTAGCTTGTGTACGTTGCGCCATCTTTGCCTATAACTTGGATAATTATTGAAAAAAAATTATGGCACAGCTGTGGTGTAGCGCTGCGACTTCATTAATGAGATTTTTCGTCTTCACGAGACTTTTTGCCGCTGAGAAGTTGAGTTGAATGCGATATTCATTAAAATCTCTAAGTTATAAGCATCGTGCAAATTAAAAAAAAATCTGTGTCTATTTTTTTGTTTTAAAGGCTAAGAGCTTTACATTAAAAATATTGTATGTTTCTGAACGTAGTAATTAACTCTAAATTATCTTACTAATATTATAAATGCGAAAATATAGATGGATGGGTGAATGATGACGATGATCTCGCTGAAATTTGCCATAGATGTAGAACATAGTCTGGAAGAACACAAAGGTTATTTATCAATTTTTATTAAGTCCGCGCGAACGGAGTCTCGGGTGACTGCTAGTTCTTACACTTAACGTATATAAAAGCTAGTTTAAGGAGTGTCGCGGTAACCGATAACGTGCCTTCAACTGTTGCTATACAAAACAGTTTTTTGTGCTCTTGTTATGCTATACCCAATAACAATGTAGGTCACGCAACCTTCCTTCACAAAGCCAAAGTATCGATTAAATCTGTAACAAATTGTGTTGCAATGAAAACATTTGATTTTACTGTAAAACCTCAGAGATATTCCTAGTCTTTTGATTAATTAACTCTAACTTTATAATTATCTATTAAATATTGTTTTGTCTGTACACTATGAAGTAATCTGACATTAAAAACTGTCTTGCTCTACTGAGAATATCCACATACTTGTAGGGCAACTTGGTCTTACTGAGCAAATAATTATTGGAACTAGATGATAATATTATGTATATGAATCTACTACTTTATTAAATTCGTTCTCAAGCGCATATAGTAACGTATATATTTGAAATCATACAATAGGTGTTAGTTTGAATATTAAAATTACATTTTACAGATCAGATACATGTTCAGATATTACATGAAATGAAATATAATTCAATTGTCCATCCACTGCATGCGTATAAAGTGGATGAATCAATCGAATCTAATTGATCACTGCCTACCTCACTGCTCTTTATTTTGTTGTGTCCAAAATACGTATTTGTATATATAGGTTAGGTTAGTAGTGTGCAGTTTTGTGTATGTGGCATGCAGGCCGCCAATTACTGTACAGTGTGCGTTATTTATTTCGTCGTTGAAAGGTCTGTAAATAGGGTTAGGCTTTCAGCCTTTAATTGCTTCGTTAACTGTACGTTTTACAGGACTACGTTGAACACTAGGACCGTCATAAATGTTTTATTTAATTTTATTCAGAAGCTATTTTTTTTTTCTACAATTTTTAGATCAACTTGATTAATTTTTTATTATTAAATTCAAAGAAGTCATATATGTAGTTAACATATGCTACAATTGTTAAGATTTTAAACAAAATTAAAAAGAAAAAAGAAGCACTCTTTAAATCTTAATTCTTCGATGTGTGTATCGGTCGTCCTTTAAAAAACTATTGTAATCTTAATGTATACGAGGTTCGATTACTTTTCGAGATAAGAATAAATAAATGCAAACGTACAATTTAAATGGTTTGAAAGGATATTAAATTCTGTTTTATAAGAAAGGTTATAAGTTTTTTCTGTTTTGTTTCTATTGTTCACGTAAAATTTGTCGTAAAAGCAATGTTCTCCAATTCAGTCATGTCCAGAGCAACCTTTAATGTTATGCCATCCTCGCAAGTTTATCAATTCTATGGTAAAAAAAAAATTAAGTATGCATAATATTTAAATCTCAGATTTATAATTTAAAGTGATAAATGTACAAATGCATTGCCATTAACATTGTTCAGGTTGTTAGCAACGAAGAGTGTAGTTCGCTATCTGCTATCGCTTACAATGCATAGATGTGGCGAGACTAGCGTGAGGAGGAACGCGCGCTCCGTACGTATTTTATTGTGTTACATGCTACAAAGATCAAAGTGGACATTTTCAGGAAACGAGCGGGTGATGCCTCCCTACACCCTAAACCACCCTACATCCCGGTAGGTCGTATACTACTGCTACTATAATATTTCGTAACAATATGTATGCATGTTACTTGTATGATATTCGATGGTCATTGAATTTTGATCAATGAATAATAATAATAATATATGGTACTACAATATTGAGAAATCCAATTATGTTTATATTTGAATTGTTTAGAAATAGAATGTTACACTTACTGGAAGAAAAACTTGAAAAATACAAAAAACTTGAAAAAATGGAAAATACTTTATAACATTACTAAATTCTCATAATAGTTGATGCGTTTAAGTTTCTCTCATCCGTATCTTCCGTCTTGTAAAAACTAGTAAATACAGCAAACCTGTAGATGTATAATATCATTTTCATAATCTTGCAACTTGATATTTATATTTATGTATTCTGATACTGACGCCTTTACTCACTCGAGAATTTACTGACATTTTTTATCTAATCTTATCATTTATATATTCAGGTTACCTAATAAATACCTGAAATACATATGTTTAAAAAAGCAAATTATGTATACACACATATGACCAATGCACAGCATGCAACGTACAATTCAATACAAAAGTATTATTGTGTGATTGAGTATATTGTACATTCCATGTTTCATATGAGAGAGATTACATTATTTGTTTTTTGGTTCGTATTTCAGCAGTCGAAACACGGTCAAAATAGGTTGGTTTTTATACAGAACCAGCGTAAATCAAAACATTGCTTTTGTTTCGTTCGTTGATGTATGTTTCTCGATGTATGAATATGTCTCTTCCTATGTGTCGGTAAGCAATGCACCTGCAGTTGCAGATGTCTATTGGTCTATGTCAAAATAAATATCTCGGTAGTTATATTTCAAGAATTATACGCATTAAAAGTTAACCATGAATATTAAAGGTTAGTTTATTGTTATGTTGTATTAAGATATAAGCCTTTATAATGGTGGTTTACATGACATTAAACTAAAATACTACAAAGGTGATGTAAAATTATTTGCTCCTTAGAATAAAGCTGAGATGAAGTTAGGCGAACATTATACAAAGTAACTTACATTTTCGTTACTAAGTGTAGAACTGATGAACACGAAAGTAAAAGTTAATTAGCTGTTTAATGGATGAGTTAATTATAGAATTATGGTAATTTCTATCGGTTCGTCTTCTCCCTGATCTTATTTAATATGTTCGATATCAAACTGTTAACAATGATTTTTGATTTAAAACTAGATAGGTAGTTTTATGAGCGGTAATATGCTAACGACACTTATCAGGAAACCCTGTACTTATTACTTCTTATATAATGTTAATTTTATAACTTAACTAGCTGTCGCCCGCGACTCCGTCCGCGCGGAATTTAAAACTATTAGTAGTCTATGTGTTCTTCCAGACTATCGACATCGAGATACCTTTAAACAAACATCTATCCATGCAACCGTCCATCCATCTAAACATTCTAATCAATACATAGTATAAAACAAAGTCGCTTTCGCTGTATGTCCGTATGTATGCTTAGATCTTTAAAACTACGCAA
>JAOPJD010000025.1:2262746-2294205 GCA_026167825.1 Papilio polyxenes | reverse complement strand
AGGCGAGAAAAAATTCATACCGCTATTAAGTTTTTTTTTTAACTGCGCGCGGACGGAGTCGCGGGCGACAGCTAGTTTTCAAATAAAAACGAGAAATATGGGGACTTTTATCTATATTTGTGAAGCAAAAATATTTTAATTGAAGTTTTAATTTTGTATAATATCGATGGGTAAATGATAAATACAATAGTTTAAAATGAATCTGAAATGCAATTACGAATATGGATTTTTTTTTTGTCCATTTACCAGGTTAATGTATGGTTATAAATATGTATTAAAAATATCGCAACAATTTTACATAAGACGATTTTGATTAATAAAATTTGATGAATAAAAATGGTTATTTAACTTAATGCATAGAAACATATTTACAATCCTTACAATTTCAGTCACAGTTCCTCGGCTAATTGTGTCAATGACCTTTCCAACTGTTCAATGAAGAACTATTGATTTTGTCGAGCAAAAATGCTAGAACCGACGAAAGACGCTACGCAAATTAAAACATTTTATTCTGTCGTTTTTATTTACTCCTTCAATTCGCTCCTAAGATAAGAATCTGCTTAAAAGACCTTTTTCTTAAAAGCAGCTTCTTGTTACCACTTAATAAAACATTTCTATTACGATGCTTTCCTAAGTGACATTGGATAATGGCGATGATTTGTGTATCTCAGTAAGGCTCTTACAATTTTTAACTGTGGATAACAATTGGTATACAGTCGTATAGGTGCTCTATCGATCCTTTTACGTATGATATCTGAGTACTAATTTGGGAAGGTAGAATGTTTGGCCAATGCTGTAGGCGGCACGCATATAAATTCCGTTTAATTCTGATCACTGAATGCACTTTAAATTGATACTTAATTTTTTTAGATCTTTTATGAGTAAATTAAAAAAATACTTAAGTCTTGTTTCGATATTCTATAATATGATCTGGTATCAAGATATCAAGGCAATATAATAGAAATGCTGGTATATTGTCTTAAGATGTTTTATTAACTTAAAAGTTATATATAACTACAGAGGAAACAACCAATTGAGACTGTTTCGTTCACTGCCGATTTACATTTCCTGGTCCCGAATTATTGTAATTTGGTATCATTACTTCTTGATTATGTACATATATCCTTATTTGTATATCCTCACATCTTACTAATGTTATAAAAGCGAAAGTTTAGATGCATGGATTGATGTTAGGAGGTATCTCAGTAGCGGATCTTAATAAAATTTGGTACAGATGTAGAACTTAGCCTGGAAGAATACATGTGCTACTTATTAAGTTATTTTATAATTCCGCGCGGACGGAGTCGCATCCGGCAGCTAGTTTTATGATAAACAAGCAACGCGCCCTGTCTTCGCTCGCGTCAATAGATGAACAAAGGTCATTATAAATTACGAATATATTATATATTGGTTGCGGATAAGAATTATGGTGGATAAGTAGTTTAATTGGTTCAATGGTTTGTTTATATCCATTATTTTATCCCACTTTACTTTTTCCCATTTCTTAGAACTATCTTGTTATGTCCTTTTAAAAATTTTTGTAATTACCTTTTAATACGTAATCCTATCCTGGAACACAATAAGAGCATTTCAAAGATTTTTGTATTATTTAAAATCTGAGCAAGCTTTATATAACTTTAATTTTATTAAAATCGTCCCAGTACTATTGTTACAAGATACATGTGAATAATAGATTAAAATATTTTTATTCATTGAAATATATATTTTATTCTACTGCATATGAAATTATCTTTTAAAAGGTTGGTAACCTCTTACCGGCTAACGATGTGTAGGACGAGCCGCTACTAGTCAGAGCGACGACCTCACTTGTTGAAGCTTACTGCTTACTTGGTCTTCGTTACTGGGTGTAATTTCAACAAATGTCCTGAAAGGGAAATAAAACCCTATTATGAGTTTCTGTATGCAGGGTAGTTTTACAAAAACAATATAAAGGAAGTTAATTTGAAAGAAGCGGTAATTCATCATCACTCATCTTCACTAATCCGACGAATAAAAGTACATGTCTAAAGATGTATTACTCTTTTCGTCTGATGGGTCTATATTTAAGTTTACAACGCTACGGACGGTTCCAATGCTATAGACCACATTAGTACGGTTATACATACCCACGAAAAAGTGAAGAAATTGTTATATTTTTAATTAATAATTATCTATAAAGCGCCATAGAATTCGTATTATTAAATATCTTTTAAAGCAATAAGCTCTGGCTAATTAGCTTTTCGTAAAACGCAAATATATTCAATATTTTCATTTATGAAATCCAAGTAACTGTAGTTAAAATGTTTTAAAATACACATCAACGAATACAATTTTGAACGGGCATATAGTTAAGTAAGAAGAGATTATAATAAAAAAAAACTAAGTAAGACCGTCAATTCGTTTTTGTTTACTGGTAAATAAAAAACCTGCCAAGCTTTTTGTATTTGTCAAAGTTTTACTGGCTAAAATAGAAATATTATTCGTGTTTACCTTTGACTCTGAAAGCTGCTTTTTATGTATTATTTAATAGGTCCCAATACAACAAAGAACTTAAATCGTGCCTTTCAAAACAATATGAAGTTTGATCGGTCGATTTGAACGGCGCTAGAGTAGCTGTCACTGGAAAATTGCACCGACGTAGTCTACTCAAAGCCGGTCGAAAAGTCAGCGCCGTGCGTGCAGTTGACAGCATTCAAACAAAGCACCGCCGTCCGCCGTATGTGCGTCTTTGTTCAATGTTCCGCCATTTTCAGGTTTATGTATTTTAACATGTTATTACGGAAATTGTATGTCTGGATAACGACGTATACATAGACTTGAAGCAGATTTAAAATGCGACATGATGCATCTTAAATTACTTGCTTTGTGATTGAAAATGTTAGTTAAGGGTTCCAAAAATTGTAGGTAGACTTTCATGGGGCCCTCAATTCTCTTATTCAATCATTAAGCTGAAGTAGAAAGTGGACGAGTGGAACACTTTCATAATCCTCGGTATTAATAACGAAGATGAGCAAATGAGCATCTTTAGGTGAGAAATAAATGCAATATATATTGCATGTATATAAAAGTCGTAATAGCTAAATACGACTTTACGTAATATTACATTTAGAATTTCTTATTTTAATAATCTACGTACTTTTAAATAATTATTACTTTTAAGCTTGACTTTAAAGTTTTAGTTGCAGATGAGATTTTTTATAAAGATATAAAATAAAAGAAAAATAAAGTCTTCAACGGGGTGTTCGAGCATATAATTACTCAAGTCTTGTTAGAACTTATTCTTTCAAGCGGGATTAAATATTTTCTCTTTTAAGTTGTCTACGGTATTTCAAAGGGATCTAGAAAAATGTATTCCTTATTTTCATGCCCTTATTTATTTAAAGAGCTGGCGTTCTTTGTACATTAAAAAAGATTGCTATCTCTGTTTTCTTTAAACAAAATAAGATGGAAAATACGTTTTTGTACAGGTGTTGTATTGCGATAAAAAAATCTAGGTTCTAATTGTTTTTTATTTAGGAAAAAAAAAAAATAATAACCGTAATTCTATTTAAGGAATTACTTAATTTACATATAACTCTGTGAGTAATATCCCCTTCTATTATGTCAATCTTCAGACATATTGTCTGCTTGTGTGTAACTGATTGAATTCTGATGCACTCGATGCTCGGTCTCTATAGACGTTAAAAGCTTCGATATATACAGGGATGTCACAGTTTAACTTGATACAAGTATGATATAATTTAGAATGCAGTATGGTAGTGGTAATTGTAAGTACTTATTTATAACAATAAAGTAGAAGGGTATTGATCTAATAATTTTAGTATTCAAGCCGATTGTTCCCTCATTCTACTTGAGAATTTCAAAAATATGAATGTGGAATACTCAAATTTAATTCACATATTAGTGCTTGACCACAAATCCACCTGATGGTACGGACTAGTTTAGTAAATGCCTGTTCACTCTACTCTTGAAGGCACCCACTTTATAGCTGGACAGAAACACTGACGCTGGCAACTTACTCCAATCCTTTGCTGTGCGCACGAAGAACGGTGACTCAAATCGTTTTGTTCAATCCCTCGGTACATCAATTATAAAAGTATGAAAACCTGCCGTACGATTGAATGTCTGATGGTAAAAAGAGGATGGGGGAATAAGTTGGTGTTCTCGCGAACATTCGTGGAAGTACAACCTATAAAACCTAAAAATCTTTCTGTACTGCCTAGTATAAAACCTGCCTATTACTTTGTAATAATCATAACAAATATGGCAAGATATATTTTAATAACATTAACAAGAGTTGGTAACGTGAACGTGTGCAATATTTTGAAAGCAATGTGGTTTTCATAGAATTATATGTGACGCATTAATAATCCGATAACGATCAACCCTAGGGGGTGCGTCCTTAACGCGACCAATTTAATTACCGTGGTGAATTTTATAATTGGATACATCGTAAAGGACATTTCGGTCCTATATGAGTAGGTATTTTGAATTATATACGAATATATTTTTAAATTCAATCTTAGTATGTGTAGTGATGATAGTATTTATATTGTTCTCCTTGAGTATTTTTAGGTATTAAATTTTAAATTTTATATAGTTATTAATTTAATAAATGTAATAAAAATTATTTTAGGCAGGTTTTATTGTTTGAATTATGAATTTACTTATCCTTAACAGAAATTTGCCTGTATATTTCACAAACTGTAGAGTAGTCAGCATTCAGCAGCAGTAAGCTCGCCTTTAGCCGCAGTGATTTATGAATGCGGCATCTAACACAGATGTGCTGACTCGTTCGAACAATAGCTACATATATTTTGGCTTTAATTTTAGTCAGCAATTGAAAATCAGGTCCCACAACATTCATTTTTATCATAAAAATTCACATAATGATTCACTAAAAAAAGATTTAAAATATTTTCTATTCGTAATCATTAATGATGTAACGAATCGATGAATTCTCTATTGTAATTTGTCACCAAATCTAATTGTGAAATTTTTTATTAGTAATTCTCATCGCGATTCGTTTCCTGACTATTGTTGATGCAAGTTGCGTTAATAGTAACGAAAAATATTTTAAATATAGTAAAATGTAAATGTTGAGTGGTACGATTGATATAATTTATATTTGCAGGTGAACAGGTGAGGATCATGAGCTACAACAAGAGCGGGGAGTGGTGCGAGGCGCATACACTGTCGGGCGGCCGGGTGGGTTGGGTGCCAAGCAACTACGTCACCCCTGTCAACTCCCTGGAGAAACACTCGTGGTATCACGGACCGATATCACGTAATGCAGCTGAATATCTGCTCTCTTCTGGCATCAATGGCAGCTTCCTGGTAAGTGTTTGGTTATTATATATTAAAAATCTTCCCCTTTTCTAATAAATTGATGGACTAAATTCACTGAGCAGCAGTGCTAAGAGTATTAATGATATAATTAGCTGTCGCCCGCGACTTCATCTGCGCGAAATAAAAATAACTTAATTATTAGCCTATGTGTTCTTCCAGACTGTTCGACATCTTTGGCAAATTTTATCAAGATCTGTTGAGCCATTCTGAAGATACGTCCAAACAAACATCCAACTTATCTAATCTATCTAAATATTCGCATTTATAATATTATTATGATTAGTATGATATTAATCTGAAACTAGTATTTTATAACTTGCTTCTCTAATATAATTTTTGAAACTTGTAAAGTTACGTAGCAGGAGTTTTATAGTAGTTATCGAGTATTTGTATAACTCTACAAACGACACATTAAATTCTTATACTGATAATTCAATTACACAAATACATTCTGTCTCTGAATTGGATTATAAAATCGTAAATTTGTTTTCATCGTGTTCAATTTTCTTGTTATAGGTTCGCGAGTCGGAATCTAGTCCAGGCCAGAGAAGTATCTCACTGCGTTACGAAGGCCGCGTCTACCATTACCGCATCAACGAGGACTCTGATGGAAAGGTATTGTCTTTTATATATATTATTTATAAATTATGTCATAAGCTAAAGTGGTAATAGATTAATAGATCGTCAGGGAAAGGTGATCTGTTTATGACATATCATTGTTATGTAGATCGATGCGTTAGAAATTTAAGTAGTTTTAGACATAATTAGTTAAGATCGCTTCGAGCGAATGGCGCGCTAAAATTACAAAAACACAAGTGTCAGATAGCTGTAGTGAGGGGACGTAAGCGTTGATATTTTTTTAGGTCTAGTGTTGCGCCGATACACCGGCAAAGTGTTAATTTTCTTTTTAACAGTAGTAATTTAAAGTCTGTATATGGAAATTACTAATATTTAATAGAACATCAGATCATGTTTGGCTGAACTTTGAAGAGTAGCTCCAAAAAACTGCCTCTAACTTAAATATAGCTTTCGAAGTTTACAAGTTGAAAGAAAATTTTTATACGATGTCCACAGGTGTATGTTACATCAGAATCGAAGTTCGGTACATTGGCCGAACTCGTTCACCACCACTCGGTGCTGGGTGATGGTCTGATCACTCAGTTGTTATATCCAGCGCCGAAGCGCAACAAGCCGACGGTGTTCCCGCTCGCCCCGCCCGACGAGTGGGAGATCGACCGCACCGATATTGTCATGAAACACAAGCTCGGCGGCGGACAATACGGTGATGTCTACGAGGCCGCATGGAAACGTGGAAATATAACTGTTAGTTTGGTTTTTATTCCGTGCAAACTGAGACACTCACACTGACCGTTGATTTTTGAGACCAAAATCTTTGTTTTGTCAAAGATAATGTCAGGGATGATTATGTTTTATACAGAGATTTGGGTCTCAAAAATCCACGGTGAAACACTCGAACAAATTAACTCACAGTAGCGCCTGGCCCTCTAACTGGGTGCAATACTATGACACACGTTAAGTAAAAGTACTTCCGAGTTTCGTCTACTGACTATGTACGACGAAGGCCAATTCTGACCTTTTCCCACCCTTCTTCAACGTAGCAGATGTTTATGGGTAACGGTCATCTCGCTATTGCTCCTTTGCCACTTTCTCATATAAAAGAACCTCTTCTCCCACATAAAATTACGTAGAGAAGTTCATCAATGTACACTTTGGATGATGTTTAATCTATCAATTTGTCATGTTGCAGTTGTGACACAAAAAATAAAACACATTTATTATTATTAATGGTAAAAGTTAATAAAATTAATGTGTTGTTTGGGTTTTTTATAGGTTGCAGTTAAAACTCTGAAGGATGATACAATGGCACTTAAAGATTTTCTCGAGGAGGCGGCCATAATGAAGGAGATGAGACATCCGAATTTAGTACAGCTGCTTGGCGTGTGCACGCGCGAGCCACCCTTCTTCATCATCACCGAGTTCATGAGCCGAGGCAATCTGCTTGATTACCTTCGCACTGAGAGCCGCGAGCACATCGATGCTGTGGTTCTCATGTACATGGCAACTCAGATTGCCTCCGGAATGAGCTATTTGGAGAGTCGCTCCTTTATACACAGGTATATATTGATTTTTTCACAATCTCTAATAAACGAAGAAATAACAGAGATACAAGTGTTATAGCTCTGTAATTTGACAGTTAAACTACATTAAACCATGTGACAGATAGTTTGACATTTATAAAGTGTGACTATTATTTAGTGATAACCGAGATATTTTGTCATGAAGGAATAATAATGTTCCTGTGAAAAGCAAAAATCTATAATTTCATATGCCGAATTTAGGAAGACTTAAGATTATAAATCGAAACGCCGGCAGTTAGTCATTAATTTATTTTTTCCTGTTACTTCCTTTCATTTGTTACTTAATATAATAAATAATCTTGCATTGACAGAGATTTAGCTGCTCGCAATTGTCTCGTGGGTGAGAACCACCTAGTGAAAGTGGCAGATTTCGGTCTAGCTCGACTAATGCGTGACGACACTTACACCGCACACGCCGGCGCTAAATTTCCAATCAAATGGACTGCGCCTGAGGGACTCGCTTACAACACCTTTAGCACCAAGTCCGACGTGTGGGCATTCGGGATACTACTATGGGAGATTGCCACCTACGGAATGTCTCCCTACCCGCGAGTCGACTTGGCCGAAGTCTATCACATGCTTGAAAAGGTACGTAAAATTGCTTGTTCCAATGAATGCAAAAAGATTTGTGTTGCGTCGTCACGATAAAAAAGTTTTTATTCGATATAGGACAATGTGCTTGGACACATCATTAAAATTGTGCTACGTCGCGATAAATTAAACATATAAAAATGTCTAAACAATTGTAGATCCTGCAACAACAATATTTGTTGGGTGTACGAATGGGCCTTGACCGGTGAAAAACCACGACCACACAGAAGGCGTCAAATGAAAGTAATTCCGCGTACAGTCTGATGAGTGTGGTGCCGAAGGCTTAATGTTTGTCCTCTTTATCTTCCCACCCTTTTCTTTTTAGGAAAGGATGGGAAGGGGAAGTGGATTTGGCGGAACAGGAAACGCATAGGAATAAGAAATATCCTCTTTCTGTGCGTCCCCTTCTCCGTTGATTAAACGTAGGCTTCGCATCTGCATTTGCGAATGTCTATGGGCAACTTTCGCCTCGCTATTTCGGCGAATCCAGGTCACCGGTAGCCGGTGGCAGATTTGTTCGTTTGCCGATTTTTTGATATTAAAATATCAACTGAATTCACGAAATGTAGTCAATCTTACAAACTTGGTCACGATAATTTACTGATATTTGCACGATGTGCATTTGTATTCACGATGATGATACGCTAAAGAAAGATTTGTTTGAAAACACTTGCGATATTGGAAATCTTTCTGTTATCGCAATTGTATAGCCGTAGTATAGTACTTATAAGTTTGAAAACTTCTGTTCACTACACAAATTTATATTGGATAAATTCCAATTAGCACAATCAAAATCCATATTTAATTATCATCTATTATATTACGACTTGGAGTCTTAAGAAAATCAGTCTGTTCATGAGGTTTGTGATTTCGTTTTACTGTGTGTACATCCTTCAGTCGTAACAAAGTAGATATTTTTCTTGTATATAGAATTTGACAGGAAAACAATATGCCTAGCCGTACATATAAATAATGCAAAAATCACTAAACTAGAAAATATACGTTGAATATTTTTATAATGTTATTTCTTTTACCAGATGCCAAACTTCGGGTTCAAACGTAGATTAATGTCGGGACAGAGAAAGCATTACTCATTTTTTACTGTATCATTTTATAACTTACTCTTATTATTATAAAAACTAATAAATTAATAAATAACAAAGCCAAAACTACTGACAATGACGGTCTTCTGGAATCGTTGTTAAATGAAATTTGTAGTGCTATTGCAGAGCTTTTCGACCTCTTTTCTGCCTTAAAATGCTTTTTCACATTTTTATTAGATATGATATAGTCTCTTATTATGTAGACATTTATATTATTTTACTGTTAAAAGTAGGTAAATCTTTTGTTATTAATTATTATAATACTATAATTTAGTTAATATATTTATCATAATTGTCTGATTGGGGTCTTATTTCTCTTCAGTAAATATTTGTCGTGGTTCCCGTTTTATAATTCATTGTTATGAATGAGTTTTTAAAATTGTTACATTATAATGTGAGGTAATGAATTGATTAATGTAATATTCCTGTTTTATTTGTCATTTTCTTGAATAAAAATTCAATGAGTCAAGATTTTGATAAGAAAAAAATCTTTAAAGAAAATTAAAAATATAAATCAGCTAAAATTATGTAACTGAATCTCTATAAATGTTTGCGATACCGGACGTTATCGCTTTCAGTACCGAGTAATAGGTATTTATGTTGGCACGTGTGCAGAAGAGTAAGCTTTACGGCTTTTCTGTTTTGTAAAGCGTTGTAAAGCGTTGCACAGTGCTTCTAATAAATCATAATACCAACAACAGTTTTAATATAATATGACTACGGCGCATTTGAACTGGTCCAAAGATGATTCACTTCTGACGAACGACGAATCTTTGTCTAATTCATATGATGCTGTCTAGATTTCTCGTTTTTAAAAATGTATACAATTTCTTCTAATAAAAAGGTTAAGCACTGAAAGTGTTACTACATGTTATTGATTTCTTTGCGTTTAAGTTCCGGATACTAATGTAGCTAGTGTATGTTAGTCATGATCGAACTCTACCAACATTCAACTCACTTTCAGAGAATTTATGTTTCACTACGCAATATTATTTCAATCAAGTTTTGATGGCCGAACCACTAGTGGCTACCGCTATTTTAGTCACAAAATACCTTATAATGAATAACTTTCAATTCTATTATCCTATGATTTAATTTCACATAATTTTACTTACTTGTTTTCCATTCAATTCTAATTTCTATGTATTAATCTGAGTCCTTTAAGGCCATTTTCTTCCCCGATTTAATAAATTATCCTCAAATATTATCAAAGTTTTAGAATATTTTTTATGTATAATGAAAAATTTCTTTAAGAAACAAAACCGACGAAAGACCTAGGAATCTACAGTTATTGTACATCTCATTAAAGTTACACTGAACGTAAAAAAAAAACCAAAAATGTAATGCATTCAAACTAACACGACTGTTACCTTTCTAAAACAAAAAAAAAAAACGGTTTATAGATGTCCTTAAGTAACAACAAAAAAAAAAACAAGCGGATAGCCTTCTTTTTTGACATTGTTAGTCCAAAACGATATTAACTGATAGCATTACAGTGTTAATGATTTTTAAAATTATGCTCATTGAATTGTTTATTTCCCGATAGTTATATATAGTAAAAAATAAAACTGCATAAAGATAAAACCAAAGATGCATGTGTCTTTTAATATACATTTACATTTGTTTCGAAAATCGCAGCGAAGACTAGTGGTATTTATCTATAATGTATTTAGGGGAAATCCTCAGTTAACAACAAATGTATGATGACGCAATATTTTTCACTTTATTTAATTAATTTTTATTAAAAGATTCAATTCAAAATTCATCTTTATTTAAATCATTATTTTCACACGTACTTTTGTAATACTTATATTATTAAATAACCTTAGAGAACTAAATTATATGATGACTTTCGCGTCAACACAACAATGAATGAGTATAAAGAGTGAAAATAAACAACAAAAAAGGTATTTTTTTACCATTTTTACTAAAAACGACCCAAAAACAAAGTGTGAACAATAATCGAAAAATAGAGCAATCCCTTAACTTTTACTATAACACAAATTGACTAAACAATGAAACATTTTTAAAACAAAAAGTTGACGTGAGAAACTTGCACATTGTTGCTCAAACATGTTGTGTAAGACGCGAACTACAACAGCAGCGAGAAAATCAAACACCGCGATAACAAAATGACCCGTGCTCGATTGCCTTGCTTTGATTAAAATAGAAATCTTGTACCACTCCTGCAATTTTTATCCCCAATTTTCGAAAACAAATACATATACAAACAAAGTCATAGTTACGAGCATCGACACACATCGCATCGGCAATTTAGAAAAGCTTGAATTATTTTTAGTGTTTTCAATGAAAATATTTTTATTCTAAAACCATTTTATGGCACCCCAAGTGATGCATCTATAAGATTTTCATAAGAATAACAGCAATAGTTAGATTGTTCATGCTCGCAACTTTACAAAATATACATTTGTAACAAACACACACTTTACTTATCTTTGTACAAAGCAAAGAAAACGTATACCTATCCTAGGTAACTCCAAACATTTAACAGTCCTTGCTTTTGAGTTGTAAGCTGATAGGGTTGTTTCTAAATATTTTCAAACAATGCATGCGGCAGTCTTTCACTAGTCGTTATATACATTAACCTGGTAATTGGGCGATGACTTCCGTTGATGAGGCAGAACAGTTTAGCAATGGACGGCGTCGGTGCATAGGTGTTTCTTACATAGCGTGCACTGCGGCCGACTCACCGCTATCCTAGAGAATATCTCCGACGCTGATAGTTCTTTACTCAGTTTACTGCACATCGAATATGACACAGACTTCTTTGAAAAATCTTTGGCCGGCACGCACGTGCGTGCTCGCACTGGACCAATCTCTTGACCCGTTTCAACTGTCAATTACAATTTTTATACATTATATTAAACTTTTATAATATGTGACGAAATAAAATCTTACTCTTACTGATATTATAAATGCAAAAGTTTACATGGATGGACGTATCTTGAGGAAATTTGGCACAGATGTCATACTCTAGAAGAACACATACTTATTAAGCTTTTTTAATACCGCGCTGACGGAGGCGAGTGCCTAATTAATTATAAATTTAATTAATAATGTGGGTAATTAAATCAACTAAAATTAGTTAAATACAACTGTTACCTAGTTTTGCTGATTCGGATGTTATAACGATGCAAAGGAATGCCATCCCTGGAATATAGCAGTCAATGTTTGGAACCTGGAAATGTTTAAAAGTCTAGTTTTGTCTTTAAGCAGATGAAATAATTTTATTTGTTAAGTTAATTTGGTACTTGCAGTAATATTCGCATAGTCCGGATGGTCAGGGTCCCAACAGCCTGGGTGGTCGAACGATAAGCAGTTATAACACTGGATGCCTTTAGTTGAGGGTGAAACAAATTTCTTCGGTTTTGCTTTTTTATGTTTCCCTAAAATATTACACGAATTTATTAGTAACTAAAATTAATTAATTAAAACTTTTTAAATGTAATTGAGATTAATGAGTTTATAAATATTATTTAAATTTGAAATAATTAATTAAATACAAAATTCGTCAAAATATTATAATATGTTTATTTACGTGTTTTTTTTTCATACCTGTAACTATGAGGGTAACTAGTAGGAGGTACACGAAGGTAATCTTCGATGTCAGCATTATAGGCCCCCGAGGAGAGCGTCGTTGCACTTTTTTATTACGAATTATTGAATTAAAAACGCTAGGATGCGATTAATGGGCGACCCGCAGAAAGACTGACGAAGTGATCGATCGTGTCGCGTTTATAGCTTTACTGCAAACAATGATGCTTGTTTTGATTTCGGCATCACGCGAACACATACAGGCTGTTCCTATATTTTATGCGCTTGAATTATTCGAATTCTTCGAAAATCTTTTATTTTTCTTTTAATTAGTGTTTCGATTCACTTTTAAAATATTATCAAAGATAAAGATTTGCTACATAAAAAGTTGTCAATGAAAACATATCCATAAAACCATAATAATTATGTATTTAAGATACGATTCGTACTCCATATTTCGTTGTTAAATCTTTGTTCGCTCGGATCTCGTAAAACTACCTAATGGAACATTTTTATTAAAATTACCTTTATACAAAATGAAAACAATATTGACTAGGACCTATTAGAAAAAATAATTAAACGTATATCTAATATACAGATATGCATAAAATACGCATCTATAAATAAGTACTTGCGGTTGGTGAAATCAAATAAACAATGTCAAATCAAATATTTCAAACTCTTAACGGGTTAGGTACTCTTTTTTTCCTTTTATAATGAGAAAAATGAAACAGCCTATATATACGGTAAAATCTAGTAGTAATGTTTATGTATATATTTTTGTTGATTGTATACGGCGTGGTGCACGGCTGCGATCTACCAACGTACACTAATCCATTAGTTATTTGTACACATAAACATACTTCATTATTATTAGTTGGTTTACTAATGACGCGGCTATGCATTTCGCACTTTGTAACTCCATGTTTGGTTCGGCGATGCTTCATGAAATACGATCGACTTACAATATACGTTTCATGTCTACATCATGTCTATCAATTATTCATCATTATACACTTTGACTAACGTACATTTGCAACACATACATTAACTAGGCTAACACAAGGCATTTTAAGTTAACACATGGAATGTTGCATTCAATTACTTGTAGCCTTAACTAAATAAAAATCATTCATTGTTGGGATCAGTAGTATTAGTAGTAGTGGGTCTTACAGTTTTAGCTCATAATCTGTGTGTCCAAATGACACATTCAGAGCCGTTTGGTGGTTGCTTAAATGGTCCCTTAGTGTTATCATAGGACTCCAAGTTCGGCAATTAACCGTAGTATTGTAAGTCTTATAATTAAAGCGCATTCAAGATCAGTGTAATTTAAATGTAAAATACTTGTAGAAGTTTATATTTCATGTGATGTGTTGCAGGGCTACCGCATGGAGTGCCCGCCCGGGTGCCCTGCCGCTGTTTATGAATTGATGCGCGGCTGCTGGCAGTGGAACCCGGCAGATAGGCCCACCTTCCGAGAGATACATCACGCGCTCGAGCATATGTTTCAAGATAATTCCATTACTGAAGGTAAATTTAACATTGTCTTGTCCTAAAACGATGTATCTGTTATCTTACAATTTGTCAGGTATAATAAGAAAAAATTAAGCCACACGAATCTGTATTTTAGTGTAGGTTCCCCTTATTACACTTAACAAGGGGAAATTATGTCAGTCAAATAGCGTAAATTTTAGATGACCTGTATTTTGAATTTTTTAAAGAGTGATGACAGTATTTTCCACTGTAGTTAATTATGTGAGAATTAGTGAATATTTCTTAGAGTTACACTAGCAGGTGTAGTTTAAGATAGACAATTCATTATTGCTCAAGTTTCTTGAATGACAAATTTTATTGTTACGAAAGATAGTAAATCTCAGGACGATGTTATTGGCTACCTTATCTGGGTTCGATTCCTAATGTTAAGTGATATTACATCCTCTAAGATGTAGTCTTAGTTAAGGAAAGGATGCTTGACCAACAGTGAATAAAAACTGTAACTAGCTTTGTAATGTAAAGAATTATTATGCATATGAATTGTATCCGTACGCAGACTAATATTAGCATTTTTTATAATGTTCACAGAATTTTAAGTTTATGAATGGAATATCTGTGTGTCATAAAAGTTTTATTGTAAACATCTTAGAATATGCGAAGGCTAGTCAGTACTTAGAGAGGATGGTATAACCTAAACATGTCTCATATAATGGAAATATTATTTTTATAATAAAAAAATCAGGATCGTGGAAAGTTGTCGAAGGTTATATTTTATATTTTATGGTTGTTATAAAGATGTTCTTGCATCTTTGTTTTGCTTATTGATGTCTTAATTTACGTTCACTCATTCACTAAATTTAATGTAATTTTTAACTGTTTTGTTTGTTATAATTTTTATTTAGAAAAGAGATCGAGACCTCTTTCTTTGTGTCAATATGTTATAACAAATGCACCACCAAAATAATTCTTTATTTGAATCTTTTAAAAGAACTGTCTGTATTCTTGCAACAAGCACATTTTTCATTAGTTTACTCAGGCATGCAAAGAAATTTGTGTATTACTTTTCTTTAACATTAGAACGATGATTTGCACATGGTGAAGTTGTTCGGTTTTAATTTCGATAATATAATAAATTCCTGAAGCTTCTAAAGTTTATAGTTCGGAGAATGAGTTGTGACGTCGTGTAAATTGTATCTAGTTTATGTAACGATATCTCTCATTCATTTAAAACTATTGCTACGAATGTTGGCTGTTTAATATTTTGAATATGTCATAGATAAGTTTTTGATATTGTAATGTAAATGTTGTACTTATTATTATGTGAGTAAAGAAACATTTTTGATATACAGTTTGACGTTTTCCTATGTTGTGGATTGCGTAGTAAATCATCGTTTGAGATTGAAATCAGCGACTTGCACGCTTGATGTGATCGCTCTATACTTCCGCTATTGTTGTTATCAATTTTTCCTTATGTGTATATTCTGAAAATATCTTCTGTATGAAAAAAAAGTAATATAATGTAAAATTGTAAATGGTGTTTTATACATCATGTAGAAAGAAATTATACAATGTTAATACATGGCTATTATTAAAGTTTGTTTCAAAGCATTTGTCAAATATCAGAAACATAAAGTACATTTTTCGCCCTACATTTAAGTGTGGAAAGAATGACGTAACATAAAATGCATGAATAAGTAATATCATTACTTTCGTTCAATGGATTCAATAATGATCTTCAACCTTTGACTAATAACCTTTTATAGTTGTATAATATTATTTTTATAAATATCACAATCAGAGATCGTAAACATTTGTAAATAAAAACATGTGTAAAATTTTATAAACATATTTTTATTGTATTGTAATATGAAAACAGAGGTCGAGAAACAACTGCAGGAAGGCGGTGGACACGGCATCGGCTCCCAGATGTCCGTGAAGAAGTCAAGCGGCGGGCCTGTGTCGTCTATTGCCATGTCAGAGACACGCGCCGTACAGATGCGACGCCCCACCAACAGACGAGGCAAACAAGCACCCACACCACCCAAACGCACAAGGTCACACATACAAATTATTTTGCACTATTTTCATCTCACTCATCCAGAAGAATAAATGTTTATCCGCGCCAATTTACACGTATATTTGTTTTCAAACTATTGCTAGTTTCTGTAGCTGACACAGCTTTACAGATTTTGAAGAGTATCATTCAACAATGTAGTTAATATGACGGATGTATCATGATAAAATATTTTTTTTGGGTAGTTTTAACAAAAGCTTTAAACATTTGAAATAAAGTGCATTTCATCCGACAGCCTGTTGTCATCGTGCAGTTCGTTCCGTGAGTCGCAGTACGCGGCAGAAGAACATGCCGGTCACGACGACCTGGCTTCTCTTAACGGTACGTACACAAACAAACACACTGTCACCTACTAGGATTAAAATAATTTAATTACTTACAACAGTTTGACCTCTCTAGCAGTATATAATACAGAAATATTAACACTAAAATATTGAGAATTCATAGTTAACAAACACTAACTCACTTGAAAATAAGTGATCATTTCGAATGTTCAAAAAATCGACCGTTAGGGAACGTATTAAGCTAACATATGCTCGGCGGAGTACGAACTGAAGGGCTTCAAATGCCACGCCTCTGCGTGCGTTCGCGTATTCGTTTACGCACACATATAATTTGGCCTTCTTGCCCTCCCTTTTAATAAATTATTTTCAACCTGACGCTATTGTATTCTATTATTTGAATGTTTCAACACATTTATTGTCTAATAAAAAATTTATTAGAATAGTTGTAAATATTTAAAATATCTTACGAAACGAAGATTCTTTGAAATTTTGTGTGTATAAAATTTTAAACCTTATTCATCACCGACATGTCGCAGAAAGTAAAAGAAACCTTTGTGATGAAAATGTTATATATTTGTATTATGAATACTATTGTTTTAGATTTCGATGCCTCGGTGTCGTATTTAGACAAAAATTTTATACATATTAACAACCTGTACGATCTATCATAATCGGTCAAAGGAGATAGTTTAATTTTTGGTTACTAATTTTTTTCTGCAAAATATATTAATTCATGTCTTGTTATTATGTAACGATGTCGTACGGCATGTAATCATTTCATAATAGGTATTTTCATACCATATGTTTTCGAATATCGCTTTTGCTGTTTGCTTCAATATGTCTATTTATATTTTATTAATTTTTTTATTCGTAATGTGTTGCATTGGCGTATTGTGTTCAATGTTAATTTTCTTTTATGTACATGTATGCAAATATACATAATAATATATACTTTATTAATAATTATACTATAGTACTGAAAGTTTAATAATATTAATATATGTTTTTTCTAAGCATTAAATATGTTATATAAAATATCTGTGGTCATAGCTCAGAATATGATAAATACAATTTCATTACTTTACAGGACAAGTAAATAAATTACTAAAAAATCTTGAAGGCACTATTAAAATATGAAACATTCGATATATGAAAAAGAAATGTTTTTAATTTCTATATAGATTTCTATAGATTATACCTATATTAATAAGTCATACTGAGCAAAAATGTACTTATCATTATCTGATCTATGACCACAGATTATATATTCATTCTTTTAAAGTGACGTTTTTGTCTGTTTATCCGCTCGCTCAGGTGTATAGCAATAGGTTCAAAAAATTTGTAAGTATAAGAAAAATTTGTCGGGTATAGAAAAACCTTTGTTAAATTATCTGTAATAATTATATACTTTGAAGTTTACAGTACAATAGATTTTGAAAAACATATTTTTCCTATTAAACGAATTTTAATTATAACCTAGATATTGATAAATAGATAATACGTTACGTCTGTCAGGATTGCAATTTATTTTATTATTATGATTAGGTACTTTTATTTAGTAACCAAACGATATTTTTGCTTTTAAGAAGAAATAATAATGTAACTATTTATATGACATGATAAGTAAATGTTACTAACCATTGATTGTTTATTTTGACAGTATTCAAAATGTTTAATTTAAAAATATGATAATTATTGTATGTTGTATTCTTGACTGACGTACGCATTTAATAAAAATTGTCTATATAATACGTCACGCAATACGATCTCGCCCTCTTGCTTTTTATACTTTCCCATAATCGTACAATAATACTTTTTACAGAATACATTTGTGTATAGTGAAACTTGACACAATGTACAGCTGCTAAACTTGAAGAGGTATTACATACTAAGGTTTACAATTCGATTGTTCGCAATGCATTTTTTTTTAACCATCATTTCGGCATTCAAATTTTACACTTCGACGTTTTTATAACTTTTTGTCGGATTGAAAAAAATGTTTGAGTTCATTCATGGATTTTACTTTGTTATAAATACATGCTATTCTGATAAATTTTAATACATTATATCCATTAATTTAGTTTTAATTCATAATAAGCATACAACCTACATATCTAAGTACTTCATTTACTAAGCCTGCAGTATTTTTTGTCATTTATAACCGGTGTATTTAATTTAAATTATGAATTAAATACATTTATCTTGCTCATACTTAGGTGCGATTTACGTTTTGTACGAATCATTTAAGGTTTTTTATTTATAAAATAGAGAAATAGTTTATTTTTTGTAGTCACCCGGTATTTATAACATATGTGGAAAAAAGATTGGAAAGCACAAGAATATCAAAGGGCTCGTATTCTGCCCGTGTTGCGTGATCGTCTTCGATAAATTATTTTTTATTTATTTATTATGTTGTCACATTAGTGACCGCTTCTTCATTGCATCCTCTATCTGACACTTTTAGATGCGTGATTTTTTTTAAATTCAGTCTTGCATTTCAGTATTCTTTTCTTCAATGCTTAAATTGTTTTATCGCAATGTCGGCATAATTTTCTTTTAGTTTAGGGCTCGCTTTGTGTACGTTTTTCATTTCATTATTACTTAAGAAAATAGCATTTTAAATTTACGTATAACGTTATTTAAACTTTACATAAAGAAGATCTGAAATTTTATCTAAAAATTCGTCTGTGACAGTCTATAAAGAAACATTTTAAATTTTGTTACAATGTTATTTGTTGAATACAGTTTCTTAGTCTGAGATATTATGCTTAATTCCAGTAGTCTACAAATTATAGTATCATGTCAAAAATATATTGTTACCACCTTAAATTAGAATTGAGACATATAATAAAATATAATGAAATCAATGTTAGAGTGGTATAAGTGTGTGTAGCAAGCCGAGTGTTGTGCAGGTGGGGGGCGCGGCGGCGGGCGAGAGGCGTCGTCTGAGGGCTCTCTGGCGGAGGCGACGCCCGACACGGACGAGTCGGCCGGTGCGAGCGCACCTGGCGCACTCGGCCTGCCCGCAGACTGCCGGCATCGGCCTAAGCGCCGCCACCACCACGCCCACCCGCAATACCACGACTTCCAGGACCTAGAACCACTGGTACATAAATCGTTCACTTTAATAACAGCTTTATGTACGCGACCAGAAATATAACGCCTATTGATAATATTACTCGTATTTAATAATTGAATATATCTATTTCATTTTGTAACATTATATATTGTAACATAAATTTATTTGAATTTTAGCGGTATACGGGAGTTGTAGTAGCGGCGCTCGAGGTACATAACGTAAAACGCGCCATCAACCGTTACGGCACGTTACCGAAAGGCGCGCGCATCGGCGCTTACTTGGAGTCGCTGCGGCAGAGCGGCGGTGGTGCCGGCGCAGCGGCTTGCAGCAGCGCGCCCCGCGAGCCCGCGCAGGATGAAGCGCGCTCGCTCTCACCGCGGACGGCCCGGGCACAGCCTCACATGATACGTTCCAACTCGTCGGGCGGAGTCACCGCCCCCGCACCGGCTTCTCCGCGCGCCTCGCGAGCCGCTCAACCCCTCAGAACCTTCAATAGTCCCGCCAAGCCGCGTCCACGACTCGCAGAACTAGAGTTTCCTCCGCCACCGTCTGATCTCCCTCCTCCGCCAGAGGATTCGGTGCAGCCACCTCCGCCCCCGCCGCCCCCAGAATGTTGCCGTGACGCTGGAACCAATACCGCCGACCGGCTCGACGAGGGCGCGCCGGAACGGACCGATAAAGATGAAAAACCTGCTAAACAAGTCATGAAAGAATTGCTCGAGTTGAAACTCGTCGCCGAAATCAAAGAATGTGCCGACAAAAAGAAACAAAAAGTTGAAGAATCGGATCCCACCCTAGAAGTTATCGAAATGCACACCTCTTTTAAAGACCCAGCGTCGCGACTCGTCTCCGAACTCTCCGAGAGTCTCAACATGGAAGTTCTTCGTATAGGAGAAAGGAGAGTCGAGCCAAAGTCGGCTCAAAGCGGCAAAGAGACCGTTTCACCTATTGACTTGAAAGCGAGCCTAAGAAAAACAACTTACAGCAATAATGTCGAAAAGAAACCGGATGAGACAAAAACCAATACTAATTTTAAATCTCAACTAAAAAAAGTCGGAACGAACAAATTTAGTAACGCTAGCAAAGAAGGCGAGGAGTCGGGTAAATCGATTATTGACTTCAAGTCTCGTCTGCGAAAAGTGGATAATGGAAATCCACCCACCAACGGAACCATGAAAAAAGTCGAGCAGACCTCACCGGAAGATTCTCGAAAGGACGTATCCACAAAGAGCGATGATTCAGATAAGAAGCGGTCAGAGAGCGGCTCGGTGGACACGAGTGGCGGGGACGAAGAGGACAAGAGACGGAGCACCGGCAGTATTAGCAGTCTCAAGAAGTTGTGGGAAGGCAAGGAGAGCGATGAACGATCCGGTCATAAGATGCGTCCCAAAGGGGAGGAGAGCGAGGAGGCTTCTCCCGAGGAGCGGAGTGCGGCGGCGGGAGGCCGCGGAGGGGGCGCGGCGCGGCGCGAGGACAAACCCACCGTGGCCAGCAAGCCCTCGATGCGCGCACGCCCGCTGGCCAAGTGCGGCATATACGCCACGCCTCTCGCCGCACCGGATGCCGATTCCGATGTAAACTCGCTTGCATCACTTCGCGCCTCTCTCGAATGGTGCACGAATGAGGTATACATTATCTAATTACATTTTATTGTATAATGTGTGTCGAATGCACGTGTAATATAGATGTGATATTTTGTAAATGAGGTGCGTCGTGGGTGCGGTGGTGGTGGCGCGGGTGGGGGTGGGCGCGGGTCGCTGTGGCGGCTGCAGACCTCTGAGCGGCTGGCGCAGCTCGGCGCGGCTTGCGCAGCGTGCGCGGCGGCTGGCGGGTGCGCGCCCCAGTTGCGTGTCAAACTGCGTGCGGCCGCCGCCCGACTTGAGAACGAGGCGCGAGCACTCGCCTCGCCCCACTCCCACGACCACCACCTCGCAGATGGTGTCGAGCAGGCGCTGCGGGACCTCGCATCCATTGTGCACAGGTACACACTACTGCTACAATTTTACATTACACTACCACTTTTAATAGTTTAATATTATGTAAACGCAATAATTGTACGAAACTTTCAATTACACTTATCTATTTTATCGTGCCGAGTCCAAAATAATTAGAACTATAAAGCACATTCGTATTATGTAAATAATAAAAATAAAATATTTGCGAATTACCCAAATTTAGAGAATGTGCTGGGTATTTTTAAATTTGTATAAATATACAAATTTAAGAACCCAAAGTAGAAGAAGATTATATTGTACATAGAATAAATGGAAATAAATATCACATTGCAAACACTTATAACGTAGTTAGAATGTGTAGTTATGATTTTATCGTAAAATTTATTTCAACGTTGCTTACAGGTAAACGGTTAAATCGTCATCCGAGTTGACATGACAACCTGACATCTGACATGACATGACTAACATGTCATGCGTGTCAGTCAGTCGGCACTTCGTCTACGTCATCGTCAACTCCCGGTACGCTTCCTTCATGCTTTTAATATACTGACCACTTATCGAATTAAGACCAGAAAATGTTGTTTATATGTAGAATATCGAAACATCTTAACTTTACTGTTCATTGAATTATCTTACACTGAAATAAACAATCTTGCATTCTTATCAATTTTATAGGGTATTTTGTTGAGTTCACTGATCAATGTTTAAACTGAAACTACGGTTATCGTTCTTGCACTTACAATTATCAATTAAGTTATTGAAATTTAAACGAAATGCTTTGTTCGTTTTGTATATGGTCATTGATAAATCGAGAAGGTTTTTTGATTTTTCTTTTTTAATGAAAAAATTGTAAATAATATTTGAACCGAAATGTAAATACGCACATTATCATGTAATATTCAAGTTCATGTGTAAACTATAATAGATTGCTTAGTAAAATAATTGGAGCTTAACTTTTCTATAACTTATTTTTAATATTTTTTTTAAAATCAAACATTTTTGTCTGTGTTATAATTTATACGATAAAAAAAAATTTGCTTGTAAATTACAAAAATACCCAGTTATTTACATCTGAGGCCAAATTCGATGCGTATTTTGTGTATACACGTGTATAGAAGTTTATAGTCTGATCAGGAATATAGAAAACTTATGGAACTAATTTATTTTAAATATTCTTCTTTATGTTATTTACATTGTGAAATTCGCGTCAAAATCAGTCAGTGGAATTTGACGATTGTAATTGCGTTATAATTTTTAATTTTCCTGTTCTATCTAGTTAAATAAAAATATAACAAACAAAAATTACACTAAATTAATGTGCTTATACGTTGCCTAATATAAATAAAAAAAAGAAACCGTTTAATGAAATTTAAGTTTTCCATTCCATTTTTTATGGGATATTTTATGAGAAATTTTATGGAAATTTACATCACTAATACTTTAAGATAAGTTTCGATTTTAAATTTTTTATTCCTTGACTGATATTTATAATTTACTTGGTTTTACGCATCGAATTTGGTTGATGTTTAAGATTTACCATTATTTATAATCACTTTAACCCGTATCTAGTATCTTATATCATTCCATAATCACAACATTCTTGACTGGCATTTAGTATTTTAAATATAACAATAACTGTATTAGATTTAATTACAATCCTACACAAATATTTATAAACCAAAGATGCGGATTTGTATTGATGTTTGCTAATACCGACCCGTTGCCGCCATGTTTACCAGCGAATACTCTCAAATTAGGCTTTTAGTTGTAGGTTTTAATATTAAAATAATAATGTTGGTATGATTGTGAGTGCGTGTTTGCGTACAAGTGCGTGTCAGTGTGAGCGTACGTATTTCTACGTGCAGTACAAAACACAGTAATGCGAATGTTATAGATAGTCACAAAGTTAACAGTGGATCAATTCGCGGCTCAAGTACAATGCTATTATTGAATTTATTCATTATAATTATTATATTTTAATGATGTAACAACAATCAAACCTAATGATACAACATTCAGTTTCGCTACCAAAGATATTTCGAAACATAATCTCACAATTCGAATGTAAAGATACTAAAATGATTGCGACCATCGGTTATTAACTTCTTTTAATCTATCCATAATTTATTGAAGGTAGAATTAAAATTTTCCTACCTACCATAAAGTGGAGAAACTATTCAGCGTCAAGTATAACTGAACAAAAGTCGATGTACACGCATCTTTTTGATTCTTTACACTGAATTGTTAAATTCTAAATGTACATGATGAATGTCACTTCATTATATTTGATTTATTAAATAACTATTACATAACATTTTACATTAAACAAGTCTATATATTATAATCATGTAGTTAAAAACTTTCGCATTATATAATTCATTATTCATTGTATATAATTATTATATTTAAAGACTGAGAATTGATTGATATGATGAATGATCGAGTATGTATTTTGCATTAAATAATTGATTGCATAGTTTTTGAAAGCCCATATAAAATTAAAAGCACTTTTAGATTCATAGTTTAATTCTATATTTAATAACTTTCGATGCGTATAATGTTCAGTGCCAAATAACGTGGGTGGAATTTTTGATTTGGGAACCGGGAAGCGTTCTTAAATTTATATCTTTGCATAAATGTTTGTCATTTGTGTACGTAGAACGTATTTTTGACAAATGTATGTATGCTTTATAATGTTTAATACAGTTTCGTTAATATTAAGATAAAATCGTAAACTCAGCTTGTATTGTCAATATGTTTTATCGGATTTTTGGTGGTTTTAAGACACAGATATGATAAACTTTTAGCATTTAAAGTGTTAGACTCACAAAGGAGAGTTAATACCGCTTGAGAGTCGCTTTGGGGCCTACTGTCGCAAACCCGATACTCCCCCCACCCGCGCTGTGCTGTAAGCATGTCTGCAGCTAGTTTCACACTAGGACAGCATAGTAAACAGAACAGTACTGCTATTATTTGAAAGCAAACATACTACCAAAACTGTATTCCTGTCTCCCGTGCTTTAAAACATTAGTATTACTGTTGCTGGCTCAGTGTATTACCTTCGTGTGAAATTAGTACAGCCCTGCCCACAAATGAGCAAACGCATCCTAGTTGGCTTGTAATTTATTTAATATTGGTCTTATCTACGCGACATTATTATTTAAGTTAGCATACTGTGATACGGCTTTATAATCTGTATAATTATGCTCAATATATTTCATTCAGTGATTGTTATTACAATTATTGGAAAATGTTAAGGTATTTTAAATAAATCACTATATTATAATATTCGTGTAGTAACGGTTTCTTTATATTTAATAATATTTAAGATTTAATACTGACATATGCTAGTCTTTATTATAAATATAAATGTATTTCGTCGTAAGTTTGAGAATATACGTAAGTTCTCTGGAATAAAAACGCGTACAATCCTTAAAACTATTTTAATAATCATTGTATCGGAAATAAGTTTTTTTGTTCGTGTCTAAGTCAAAGGTGGTTCAACGATAATTATACCTTAAAAGTACAGTCAGCAGTAACATATCAGATAAATAAATAGGAAGTGGCCTAATGGTAATTAAAGGTTGTCGTACTAAGACATTCCCGTTTTAGATTATCTTCCTATTTTGGATGGAATGTAAACTGTGGTTATGTTTTAAAATATTTTGCCTTTTTTCTATTTCTACTGGATTAAAGTTACATTTTGTTGTGACTACTTTTGCTTGATCCAAACATTTTTGTAGCTGACTGTACCTACTTTTGTAACTAACTGTACTTTTTTTTCTGAATTTATTGAAATTGGATGCAGTTTATATTTATATGATCTAATTTTATTTCACAATTCTTGATTTATTATTCTTTTCATATGTAAATGTTATTTATTTTCAATTAATTTATGAACATAATTGCCATATTAATTATTAATAATTTTACAGATACTTTTTTATTTTTATTTCAATGATTAATTGTTACACTTTTTCTCATTTATTGTTTTATATCTATTATGTACACTGTAATTTATAATTTACTATAATTAAACTATACTCATATTATTTTTAAATTTTACTAAAGCTTTTATGCATTTTTTAAATCTTTGACTATATAAACCAATATAACGGCATCCGATTAGGACTTATGAAAAATAGAAAGAACAATCTTGAATCCCTTTGATATTTAGCGCCAAGCCTTCCAATATTGGCAGGCGTTTTTTTTATAATCTTCATTTTATAGTGTTAGTGCACTCTGGAGAAGTTATGCTCAAATCGGAACGAATTAATATGAGTGCGGAGGCGTGCCTTGTAAGAAACCTGGGCTAGACGCGTGCGTTGCCAACGAGCGTTTGTAGGAATCAAAAGATATTTATTTTATTAGTACTTTATATAAATTTATGCGTCAATACGCGCTTATATTTATCATTCGGTCATTAAAATTCTCGGCTCTCGCTCGTCGCAGCTTTGGTTTCCTAATCGGAGGATAAATTGCAGAAGGATTGTGTATGAGTTGCTTTTCAGAGCGTATTACCACATATTTAATTTGTCTATGGTATGTTGGAATTCAGCTGGCGGACAGTACTGTAATCGGATATTTATAATCTTAAGCGGTGGCTGTTCTAAGAGAGATACATTTCTTATTTAATAACAAAAAAAAAATTGTTGGAGCACGAAATGCTTTGTAGATTAATCTTCTCAATAAGTATGATGGCGTGGTACTCCAGCATCCTCTGATTATGAAACACCGTTTCGATCTCGACATTACAGTACTATTGTGCCAGCCACAATCTCTTAATGTACTCTATGAATGTTAGTTTGTAGAATCCAAAGAAAAAAAAATGTGCGGATATTCAATTGTAATGGAAATAAAAAGTTTCATTTTGACTTGGTTTTTCATTAAAAGTCCTGTCTTTTTTTTACCTGAAAGTTGTTAAATTTCAAGAGAGCGTAATTTCAGTAAATAATAATTGTTATTATTTAAAAATGACAGTGTCCATACATTTTTTAAATTTAAATTGGTAATTTTTTCTTTTAATTGTGGACACAGCTAATAGTAGCTATTATAGTACGTATTTCTATTGCAATAAATTAACAAAATTAGCTCAGTAATTTGATAAAAACAAAATGCACTCCAATACATATCGAATGGTTATTAAAAAGATCTAAAATTCAACACCCGTCTCTTGCACCAAACCGAAATAACTTATGAAATAGATCTGTCTGTCAAGAAGCTTGCGAACACGCATTGTATACATCAGTTCCGATAAGGAATTTGGGTAAGTTAAATAAAACCAGTGATTTAATTTGATTAAAAGATATTTAATTTGATCATATTATGTGATATATTATCTATGGAATGCATGTTTTTACTTAAATTAACAAAATTTAAAACTGTGGGTTCACAGATCTATTTTATAGCTTGACCAGGAAAATAGAAAACCTGTCATGGGCGCCTCAATCGCCTTCTGTACTAAATTTTTTATAAGTACATCAAGAAATTAGTTCTAAATTTTTCCTCAATATGGTGACTATATATTAGTTATTTAGTTACTACATGTTTTAGGTGAATTATATTTGTATAGTAAAAATTTAAAAGCAATAGTTCTTTTATGTATTAAAAATATCGTATGTATTTTTGTTTTCCAACTGTTTCATTAAAATTCCCTTTCCAAACACGGCCCTACAACATCTAATCAGAATATTGTAAGGCTCACATTGTTACAATTAAGCATACAGGTGGGTAGAAAATAATACAATATTTATATGAATGTCTAAGTAGAAATTTACCCTGGATTTTTTCTAAAAATAAAATAAATACTTATAACTTTCAATCCATTTAAACTTTTATAATATTAATTCTAATAAATATTTTCCTTCATTAGTAACAGAATAATATTTACGAAATTATATTTTTTTGGTCTGTAATTGCAATAATAACTTAGATGAATGGTTTAACTGGATTTGTGTTCATTATACAGAGGATGCTCATTTGAATCGTTACTTAAACTGTTTTTAAATTATAATTAAGAAATGTTTAGTCGCATGGAATTTGCAAAACCTATTTTAAATTAAAGGATAAAAAAACAATGTTTTACTCCAGTAGTTATAAATTGCGACAAGAGGCACAAAGCTTTAAGTAAAGCCGACTACGTTGGGATCACGCTGCGCAGAGACCACATAAAGACCTTATATCTAATAACAATTAATGTTTAAATTTTAATGTTTGTAAGCAATAATATATTAATCTTTAATACATATTATATAAGTATTAACCAAGAATATAAATTAAAAACAATCAGCATACAAATGCAACATTTAGTGTCGAGTGCAGTTGCACGCAACTTCCCCGAGTGCGACCTAGGCAAAGCATTTAACAAACTCTCAACAACACACAGCTAGCAATAGATTCAACGTATTATTTAAATATTAAGGTTAAACAAAGTTACCAAAGCTTTTTATGATGGAATTTCAGGTCTACATAGCCCTGATCAGTCAGTTGGCTATCGGAGTAATCAGATGTCGTCTTCGAGAGTTCGACTGTAGCCTCGGTCTCGACAACATTACATTCGAAGGTTAAGGTGGAAGGGCGCTCAGGCGGTTTGCTGCTGACCTTGGCGTCCGCTGACGGGTCAGGAGACTCTAGCTTAGGCGCCGGAGGCGGTGCCGCAACCTCCCATCTCTCCTCGGACGTCTCGCCATCCGCCTCCGAAATTGATGCCTCTGACTCGTTGCTTTAAACATTCAAAATATTTTATTTATATATTTAGCTACAATACACACGGCGCTATAAACTGCATTGCAGTTAATCTACAGCTTAATTTGACAAATCGGACAAGAGTAAGAATTCAGCAAAGTTCAGCTGGTTTCAGATTAGTAGAGCGTCATCGCATCAGAGCTGTTAACATCGATTGTTTATAGTTTAAATTAAAACGCCATTTCAATTTAAGGACAAGTAAACATTGAGTTTCACAACTTTAAAGATGTTCTTTTTATTACATAAATTACGATACACAAAGAAGACACTTTACAAAACCGAACCTAGCCGAAATATTAAACATGCGAGTTTTAAATATAATTCGCAGGAATTATACCCTATTAGTGTCACACTAACATTGCGAGGTCATTTTATTATAAAAAATCGTAGTGGCATTGAAATTTATCAGTACCAGCCTTTCGCATTTGCAAGAATCTGTGGTATTTTACAGTGAAATAGGTTTACTGCTTTTATATCTACCCATTGGTTGAGACTCAAGATGTGAATTTTTTTGAAATAATTAAGTCTTCGTTCAAAAGATGACGTCAACGCTTCTTCTACACCACCTTAGAGGTTAAAAGTGAGAGTGTTTAACCCTCAACCCTTTTATGTTATAAAGATGTGCACAAGCATAAAGAGTTATTGGAGTGAAAATTTGGAATTGTAAGTACATGGATTTTATATCTTCAGTCGCTACATTTTTATTCATTCTTAAGTTGCTTTGGTACTTTAAAGGTTATCATTTCTTAAAAAGCATGATAATGTGTCAAGGGTCACGTGAAAAAGTAGGAAGAGGATAAAAAACAGAAAAATATCTACAAATCTTATCGAAACAATATATTTGTCAAAAAAGCAATAAATATTAAAGCATTGATACAACATTGACAAAATAAAACATTATCACAGTAAATTACCTATAATACTATTTTATCAGTCATTTCACATCTGCAATTGTTATAACTTAATTATCTACAATATGTTTTAAAAAATCTACAACAAAAATGTAAAAAATACTGTTAAAAAGGTAATTAAATTTAAGTTTCTGGTATTTAAAATGAAAACGAAATTTAATTTTTCATGTTAATAACGTATTTGCGTTACAAAAAAGAAAAAACTTTTTTTCAATTTTAGTGTGGTTGATCGTTATCCCGAGTTTGTTTCGGTTAATTTACGAAAACGCTGGACCTATTTTGACATAACTTTTAATGGAATGTGACTGATGTATGTGAGAGAGGCTTTATTCAATTTTAATAATTTAATAAAAAAAAATCACAAAACATCGAATTGTCGTTGAGAAAGCGTGGCCGCAAGTTATTGTGAAATAGTGCAAATGATTTTGTTTCAACGTGCACCTGTTTCTAGATTTTGCAAACTGAATAGTTATTTTATAAACCCACGCTGACGAATTCGTAAACAGCTAGTATTTATTAGGCACTCATCACATGAAGAGATTCTCAACATACTATGACAACTAATGTACTCAACTATGTTTAACTTCTTGATCATTTATATTAACAAATAATTGAATTTAATCATCTGAAGTTAGCTATCAAACAATTCATCCTAAAATTACTATATTCAATCACAGTCGTGGTGTTAAAAATTAATTAATTAATTAATTAATAATATTAAATAACTGCAAGAACAAGAAATAATAACTCACATTACATATATAAAATTAACAAATATTTTGTACATTTACAAAATATGTATTACTGAGAAAAAAATGTACATTTATTTTTGATTGTAATCCTTATTTAATCATTAATATTTATATTTAATACATTATCTTATGCAATACAATTGTATCTTAATTAGTCATACTGTGATCAAGATGAATCAATATTTCGGAGCAAAACAATTATTATGTTACCAATTTTTTTATTAATTAAGTAGAAATGTTTCGTAATAAAAAGTATTGATTTTTAATAGTAACACACATTAAGAAACTTTTAATTTAATTTTGGTACAAAAATAAAGCTGCTGAAACTAGCTAAGTTTATTATATTGGATTCCAAATTTGTTATGTGCATTTTATTAATAAAAAAGTCACGTTTCAATAATGTGGTGTGATTTTTATTATATTTTCTACTTTTAATTTATAAACACTGCAGTTGGTGAAATAATAAATTGAATGAAAATATTTCTTCGAGTATTTTGAAATATAATAAAGAAATCTAAAAACTTTGAAAAAAAAAAATATTTTTCTCTGGTGATGTATGCATGCTCCTTCAATTATTATATCTGAAATGCAACCAAAATAAGAGAAGCTAAATAAATTAAAAAAATAAAGTGATGAAGTCTTTAGCTATGATGTAGCGCATGAATAGTGTGAATTATGATGTAGTTAAAAAGTATGGTTCAATTTGAGGAAGTCATGCTTTAGAATTATACAGGATTGTGGAAATAGAATGAAGTTGTGGCTGTGAAAATTAGATTTATAGATTTAACTGGAAATACCTTTTGTGTGAAAGATTGCTTGATGAGGAACTGCCCCCATGTATTACCTGCAATGTAATATATACAATTTAAAAAAAGACCTGCCAAGTTAATTAATATCAAGATTACTTCTTTATGTTGCGACTTTAATATTCCAATACTCGTTGTGGAATTTTCCTTGAATATTTTTAGCTAACATGTTTGTATTAACAATGTAATAGACAATAGATTTTTAAAAATAAAATATTGAACATCTATTTGAAAGAATTTTCGAAGAAAGGTTAACTGTTAAAATTTCTATTTAGGAGCAAAAATTTCAAGAAGATGGCTCATGAATGAGAAAGACAAAGTAAATGGATAATTACAGTTCACATTGTTAATAACTAAATAGAAGGACTTACTGAGCCCACTTCACTTTCCCAATTTTTAAAATTGGTATGAGATATTGCCGCGGTTGGTTCTTGTGGTCTGTTTGTACTGGAATAAGTAAAAAATAAACAAATTAATATTCAGCTTTATTAAATAGTTTCTTTCAAAAGAAATTCTAATAAAAATGTGTACAGTCAGCTTCATAAATATAGTGGCAGTCAAGATATCCAAATATATAGGAACACCTAAAGTGATCAATTATAT
>JAOPJD010000025.1:2251306-2262646 GCA_026167825.1 Papilio polyxenes | reverse complement strand
TAATTGATCACTTTAGGTGTTCCTATATATTTGGATATCTTGACTGCCACTATATTTATGAAGCTGACTGTACAACAAATTCTTACCCCATATTAGCAGACTCAAAAAATTTTTCACATACTGCGAAATTGTTGGACTGTTTTATCACTTTGGTGAAGTTATAGTGTTTTTTTAAGAACTCCAACATTTTTGGAGACGGCCCATCTATTGCTAGTTCGTAAGGCTTCAATTTCTGATCCTAAACAATTGAGTAGATCATCAGATTGGATTAAAAATATCACTAGTATTGCATTATTGGTTATTAAGTTCAAATATTATCGTTTTGTCTCAAGTCCACAGTTATTAGAAATACAATGTGTAAATAAAAAATATTATAAACTACCCAACTCTAGAGAATATTCAGGGTTCTTACAAACCTACCAGTTTAAGAAACCAGAGTGAAATAAGATATTGTACATAGCATTAAAAAAATTAAAGTTTGGATGTAATAGATATATAATAGATTTTGACTGAATAATAATATATATTCTATTATAAGACAATGTTTGTATCACATTGTAATAATATTTTATAGTATTGCATGCACAGTTTGCGTAATAAATCAAATCTAAACAATAATATGTAACATACCTCAAGCATATAGTCAAACAGCTTTTTTCCAAAACCACTTCTTTGTCTATTGTCAAGTACGAAGAAATCTAGGACACACATAGGTGTAGATATCATTAATTTTCCTTGCCTGTCATATACAAATAATTTCTTTTCACCTATTTTAAGAATTCCGATAACTTCACCAGCTCCCCTAAAACAAAAAAACTGTCTTAAACTAAAACTCAATTACACACATCAGTGTTAGGAGCAATGTAAACTATATCTTTTGTTATTGTAACAAAAAAAGTAACATAATAAAACATATCATATCTTTTTGCTTTGAAATTATTAATCTTAAAACAGAGATACTAGAATTTTGTCAGCATATTGCAGCTGCCATGGTTACTGACATTTCACATCAACATATTGTTTATGGTCTATTTGCCTAACATTTTGTTTGTTGCATTTAATCAATGGTGATCAAGGATGTATTGCAGAGATGCCTGGGTTGGTAATGCTTCAAGCAGTTAGCGCTTTATATTAAATGATGTACCATTACCATATTCAAGAAAAAAATTAACACTAATCACGATGTTATGGAAATTCCACTTGAAATTCTGTTTTTTTTTTACAAAAATGAAATAACAAAATCATCCTGTATAATTCATGTTAAAACATGGTAAAACTTACCCATTACCCTTTTCATCTTTCAAAATGTAAAGTTTGTGATTCGGAGATAAACGAAGTTTTTCAAGGGTAGTAATAATTCTTTTTAAACCTTGAGCTTTAGTCGACATTTCCCCAATAGAATTAATAATTTCCTCCAGGCTGAAAAATTTCACCCTGAAATAAGGATTTTAAGTTATAGACAAAAATACTAATAAATTAAATTTATATCCATGATATTCACTCTGGATACCAGAAGCTTACACCTTAAAGCACATATAACAATTTGGAATGTGACTGTTACTAATTTTGAACACTTAATTTCACACTAAATAATTTTTACAAAAAGTTTATACTATCAAAATGTTTTAAATTACAGGCAACTGATAAAAGGTAAAAGAACCTTAAACTATCAATTGCATCACATGTACTATCCAGTATATATCACATGAGCCATTTTGAAGATTAGGGTAGGCCATTAGGCCTATTTTTGGTACAAAATTTATATATCAATTTTGTAATTGTTAAATAGCTTCTATAATTTTTTATAACAGCAAAAAAACTTTTAAGTTTAACCTTTCCATTAGTGACACTAAAAAAAATCATTAGAAAAGTCAAATAAACCTAATATCGGATTAAACGAGCACCATATAGATTATATGACTTAGGTTTAGAATCAAAGTTGTTCTGATATTTTGCATATCATAGTTATTCACATATAAAGCAATTTTAATCATTGCTAATTCACCATGGAAATCTAGGTTAGTTAGTTGTAAAGGCTCGATTTCCGCAACTCCACAACTCAATAATCTAGGTTTTAAAAATAACTAAGGTTAGGTTTGGGACATGTAAATTTTAAAACAAGGAGTACAATATTGGCCCTTAATAATAGGATTGTATGGCTTGAGGGTGAGAAGATGGCAGATCTAAGAACAAGTCAATCTTCTTCTTTCTACAGCAACATCTTCTTAAAGATTGCAATTATCAGGGCAACTTGTTTTAAAAAAAAATTAAAAATTGAAAAATAGGTGGGGTCCGCGCTTTTTCCTTTGTGGCAGGAGTCTTTTGACCTTAACTATCCCTCAAACCTAAAAACTACAATTTTAACTGGCTACTCTGACTCAAACGTTGGAGTAAGACCTAACAATTTCTATCTGAATTATAATTAGTATTGATCGAGTGACTTGATTGAGGACGCAACGCATTTACGAGTAAATTTTGTGTTACGCCGGTTGCACACGTGGCTGGTCACAAGCAAAACGCGAAAATCGGGTACGTTCGTTTTGGTTGTACTAAAATATTTGTAAACTGCAAGTAAACTACGTTTATATGTTAAAGACATTTCAGTAAAAGATACAAAAGATGTTAATTACTTACCTTGACTCTTCATCACAGTGTCGGCCGCATTCTGGAATATCAGCCGCCGTAATTGTGGAAATGTTTTCCTTGAACAAATCATTAACTGACAGAAATGGGGTATTCATTTTACTTTTTAGTTATCAAACGCAAGGATAATTCACGAGCACAACACTTTAAACCGAATTTTGGATCTGCGGTGCAAAGAGTAGAGAATGTGTTAAAAATCAAGTTGTCAAATAAACTACAAATGATCACCAAAGAGCATGTAAGCGTAAAGCCTGACCAGAAATACACACCTCTATGAAGTTGCCTCCCATAGTTCAATTTTTATACTTTTTTATACAAATCGTTTGAGAGACATTGAGAGAAAAGAAATATCGTTTGAGAGTTTTTACTTTTTCTGTAATTCGAAAAGAAATCGATTTGTAACTTTCGAATCCGAAATTGAAATATTTATTTCAGAGAAAGTATTAACTCTCAAACGATTTCTCTTTTCTCTCAATCACTCTCTAACTATTCTTTACCAACAGAATAAACTTGAAACGTCTTAGTATATAATTGCCATACTAAATTTGGAGAAAAAAAATCGATTTGTAACTTTCGATTCGGAAATTGAAATATTTATTTCAGAAAAAGTATTAACTCTCAAACGATTTCTTTTTCTCTCTCAATCACTCTCTTGTCATTCACACAATCAAAACATTTGTGTTAATATTTTTGTACTTATCTTAACATTTTGTTGATTTACCATAAAATATTACAACATTTTAAATATACCACCACTATTTTTTACCCGCGCCGCCATTGGTGCGGAATTAAAGAAAACTTACTTTGTTGCCTATACTTTCTTTCTGATTTATGTTCTACATTTATGCCAAATTTAAATGAGATATTATGTTTAGCTGTTCAGGAGATACGTAGTAACATACAAATATCCATCCATCTAAACTTTCGCATTTATAATATTAGGAAGAAATAAGTTTAAGTAAGAGTAAGATTTGGGACACTGACCATGAGCATTATCAGTCTTGCATGTTACAATGAGATCCATCTGTACAAAATAAAGGCATTAGAGACTATTCTTATCAATTGAAATTATAAGAATAAAAAAAAACTATTTTTTTTTTTTATAAATAGTACAACAATTATAAATATGTTTAGCCTCATCAGCCATAAATGTAACAAAAATGTGGTATAGACTAACAAATATGTACTAAGATTATTTCTCTAGTGTCACATATAATATTTTGGTTAAACACGTTTGTTACGTACGTTTTGTTTAACGTCTTACCGTTGGTTTCTGAAATCAAAATCTCTGCAAAAAACATATCGTCATCCCAGTCATTATCATTGACAAAACGGATATAACTATATGTTATAAAAGGGAATTTTGGACTCAGAAATCCACGGTTAAACATACTTTTTAAATGCTTACTAAAAAAAAACTTCGTAAACACGGGAAAGGAGAATAAAACTGTTTGATTGTTTATTCTAAATTTAATTAAATTTATTGTTTTCATAATAGCACGAGAGCCCACGACCAAAATTTTTACCTTATCGTTTTACGATGAAAACTGTATAAAATCGGTAGTTTTGGTGATTCTGATTGCAAAAATACTAATTTCAGAAATTTTCTGCGTCACGTCTGTGATATTTTCCATAGCATTCTGTCTGAAAACTGTTCTACATCATGAAAATAGTTGCCTGGATGCAGAAAAAAATTATATCAGACAATTTTTTATTTATTTTATAACAGAAGTGGGCAAACAAGCGGCGCGAACACCGAAGTGATCATCGACGCCCATGGACATTCGCAAAACTAGGAGAATTGCAGATGCGTTGTATTTATTTAGTGTTGTACTTCATTAATCAGACAACTTTTCGAGTCAGAAATTATTAAAAAGTCGTATTGTGGCGTATTTACATCTGTTAAACAAATGAATAAGCTGCAACTCGCAAATTCTTAGATGATGATCGATAAAGAGTTTACTCGAAATCATCGAACTAAAATTAAAAGACATTTTTAATAAATTGGACAACAGGAAATTGGGATAACGTTTGAAAAATACTTTTTATTGAAAAGTGAGCGTCGTTGAAACCGTTGCTATAGTCAGAACAGCTGATGGACGCTTGCGCTATAGGCTAGCCAGGGATAGGAACGTAGCAAGCACCGCACGTTACCGGGCGACTCCGAAACGTTCTCTTCGTTTTTGGAGTTTTTGGTGACATTTAAAATGTCTGAAAACGATTTTTTCATAAGTCTGGCAGCCATACAAAAAGATTTTAAAAAATTAACCAAGCTGCTAAAATTTTTTGACAGTCTTGAAAATGAGCTTAGGCCACATGTGATGCGCAAAATATCTGAAAACTCTAAATTGAATATTGTAAACTTAGTGTGCAATAATAAAGATTTTCATAACCGGTAAACATGTATTTTATATATCGAGCCTTGCACCCGTAACAGTGCATTCAATCTTTTAAATCATTTTGACGCTATTTCGGCTTGGTCCATCCATTCACCCAGAGATATAACCCCTAAAAGTAATAGAAGTCCAAGCATTCCCACTGTTAAACTAAACTAAACTTTTTGTCATCGGTACTGTCAGAATTAAGTGTTATTATTTGGTTAATAAATTTATTGTTTAAAAACGAAACCTCATTTAAAAATATAAACAATAATATCTTAATTAGTAATTCTTTAAAATGACTTTGAAATGAAATTGTTGTCTACGCGATTTTACAAAGGATGTTAGAATTCTCACAGGTGGAAAACTCCAATATCTATAACTCCTAAAGGATATATTTCAGGGGGAACAGATGGACTAACCCGATCATTCTATATCATGTATAAAATAAATCATATAGCTTTTTATCAAGATCACACCTCAGATCATATTGATATTATCTAAATACAAGTAAAAGAAAAAACGAGATATAAAATTAGTATTATTAATGATTGGGGATATCGCGTCTACATAATTGCTGTTCTAGGATTTCATAATTTTATAAAAAGTCACACTTTAACCATGTTAAACTATAAATTGATTTTGTTTTTAATTTATAAATATTACAAAAGTAAAGGAATTAAAAGGATTATTAACAAATATCAATAATCAATAATATTCAATCATCGTCATCAATTATTCAGTTGAAAAATTAGTATAGTAATTATAATTTTGTTTTATATATCATATTTATACATACGGGCATTTCCCGTTGGTCCGATAGGCCTCCGGGAAATGAACATAGAATAAAACAAATCCAATGAGCTGATCGGTAGACCGATCGGCCCAACGTGAATAACCCATTTTTAAGTAAATTGAAATATCAAATATAATTTACTATTGAAGCATATTTCTTTTTTTGTATTCGCTTTACATTCAAAAAATCTTAAATGCAACCCAAACAATAATTAAACTAAAATATATTATTATGTCAACATCAATCAAGGCAAGCGTCAATTGTTAGAATCAAGCTTTACCTTTTCTGTGACAAAGTGCTTGATGAGGAATTGCCCCCGTGTATCACCTGCAATGCAACATTTACAATTTACTTGTTAGGGATAAGTAAAAGAACAATTGTAGTTCACCTTCACCATCATCTAAACTGTTAAATAAAATTGGAGTGTTGGTAATATCAAAATAAAACTTTCATATTTTGTGCACTTGATGCATTTGTGTTACTCACAATAAAAAAAATTCTCTGTGTGTAATCTCTGAATCAGTTGGACCAATTTTGACACTACTTATAATGAAAGGTAGCTGGTGTACGTGCGAGATATTTTTTTTAATTCTCACTCCTACAAAGTTGCTGAAGAAACAACTAGTATGAAATAAGATTGTTACTAACCGCGCCGGCTTCGCTGCTCCATTTTTTCAGACGGCAAGTTGGCTTTATTTTTGTTGATCCCGTTGGACTGGAAAGAGAAAACAAATTCACATTTATTAGTTACAACATATCTACGCAAGTTTACATTTTTAAAATGACGATACAAGATGAGATGCACGAGGAACTAGATACTAAATACAGGCTACAGATTGAAAACTGTTCAATTTTCATTAAAATTACCTTTTGTGCGACGCAGTACTATACGCGCCGCCCCCGTGTATCACCTGCAATGTAACAGATTAGATTATAAAACTTATTGTTGCATTTTTTGTACAACAAAAAGTTGACCTATAAAGTTTATTAAATGATTCATTTTATTTATTTTGATTCTTTCTCATAATTAGTTCAAGAAATTTTCTTTGAATAGAAAATAATATACGATTAAGATGTTGTGTTATATAACCCCATCATTATATTTTATTATATATAATTGATGATGTTTAATATTATTAAGATGCTTAGGTAAATTATCACAAATCTTATATATTATATGTATATAAAAGAAAGTTGTGTTAGTTACACTATTTATAACTCAAGATCGGTTGAACTGATTTAGCTGAAAATTGATGGGGAGGTAGCTTAGAACTAGGAGACGGACATAGGAACTTTTTTTTATCTTGTGTGCATTTTTTTTATTCCGCGCGGACGGAGTCGCGGGTAAAAGCTGGTTTAATATATTTTCAAATGCAGATTTTGACACACAAAAAGATTGCTGTTTACATATTTACTCAGGAGCAATCTATTTCAAAATGTTTAATTGGAAAGTTATTTACTGCACTGGCTCCATTTTCCCACGGTCGCAGAGTGGAACACGGGGATGGCATAATTTCTTCTTGCGGCCTGGTTGAACTGGGGAAAGTTATATATAAATAAATTGATATCTGTTTTACGTATGAATAAAAAGAAACGATTAACATACAATCACTATCATGTTTTACTTTCTGTCTAAACTTACTTTATTACATTCTATCAAGAGAAATATATATGAAAAAAAAAATACAAGGTGCCATTGTAATAATTATTTTAATTTAAAATTAACAACAATATCTTACCCTATATTTGCAGATTCGAAAAATTTTTCGCATACTGCGAAATTGTTGGACTGTTTTAAAACTTTGATAAAGTTATAATGCTTCTTAAGGAATTCCAACATTTTTGGAGATGGTCCATCTATTGCTAGTTCATATGGCTTTAATTTTTGATCCTAAACAATTGAGATAAACTTTTAATTCGAATATCAGAATGCGTAGGAAAGACAGGAGTAGCGCACCGGTGACCTTGGGCCGCCAAGTTATTTGAAAAGTCTAATACTACCCGTGGACGTGGACGTGAATATGCAGACAAGTTTATTAAATATCACTTATATGGCACGATTTGTTATTAAGTTCAAATAGTTGTCAGTTTGCATAATAAATCATATCTAAACAATAATATGTAACATACCTCGAGCATATAGTCAAACAGCTTTTTTCCAAAACCTCTTCTTTGTCTATTGTCAAGTACGAAGAAGTCTAGGACACACATAGGTGTAGATATCATTAATTTTCCTTGCCTGTCGTATAAGTATAATTTTTTTACACCTATTTTAAGAATTCCGATAACTTCACCAACTCCCCTTAAACAAAAAATAAACTTTCGAAAATAAAGTTCAAATTACTTCATTTTTTAATTGTTGTATAGTCAATAAAACCAAAATTATCTGTAAAATATTTTACAGTATTTATTCCCTAGTTGACGTTTGTGTTGACGATTGCGTGTTTCTGGAACACTGATAGTTAAATTCTTCTGTGTCAATAAATGTATCAATAAATAAAAGTTAAAACACGTAATACCATTATGCCTAGAAACATATAAGGCAGGTATGGAGCACAGGACAAAACTTTGGGCACGTCGCTGATCACAAACTTCATTATGCTATATGGAAAATATTGTGAAGTAAATACATATATTTATTGAATCCCAACGATACAGAACATTCCCAATAACCAAAGGGTCAATCTCATTAAATATTTCTTGAGAAAATGGCACATTGATATGTAAAGATTTGCCCATCCCTTATTTAGGGTCTTTCAATAGGAATGCTTTAACTTTAACGGTGTATAGCTATCTTGGTAAAGTAATTGCTGTTAAATTTGATATGAACGAGCTTCAGCAATGTTATTATTTTTTTCACACACTGGCAGCTAACTAGCTGATGCGTGTGTTGATTAGTTTCGAGATATTTATTTAACCGGTTTTTAAAAGAATTTATTGATTGGGCCATTAATATATATTCTATGGAAATTTGTTCCATGCTGCGACTACTATATTTGCAAGAAATGCTCCATTGGGTTTCTTTTGGCTGAGGTTTATCTAAGTAATGGTGACATCGTTTCAATTAACAAGCCCCTTTGTATGTTCTAGTGTAATAAGGCCAAGGATTTGCAGACGCTATTTTTGAGGAATTTACGCATTTCGTGCATCATCATGGTAAATGCAATGGGTAACTAATTTAATGTATAGAAATTGATAGAAAAAAAGAAAGAAGAAAGAGAAAGAAAGCCCCTATACGTTGAAATATTGTAGACAGGTCGAGTGTAAGTTGATAAGAAAATAACCCACAACAAACAACCAGAAGTGGTAAATTCTCATATTTTTCGCTATTCTTTAGTAGGTTTACTTACTCTGCTGACGCAGAGACCCAAAGTGGGTCTTGGCTACCGACACAAGAGATTGCTAGCGTCGCCTGTACCTAAAGCAGTTCCAGCTCCAACTCCAGCTCCCCGAGAAGGAGCTGCCTCGGCAGTTGCCGCAGACTTGATCGCGAACGAAAGCGAAAGCGTGCCCTTGGTCCCGTCCCGATGCGTTGGAGGAACAGAGGGGTTTTGTAGGTATGCTTCCAATAAGGAGGAGAATCCCACTTAACTACCGCGTCACCCTCGGTGCGCAAAAAAAAACTCCAGCTCCATAGCGTCGTGGTGTAAATATTCTATTTTATAAACACCAAGTTATATAATTAATGTTAAAACTTACTCATTACCCTTTTCATCTTTGAGAATATAAAGTTTGTGATTCGGCGATAAACGAAGTTTTTCAAACGTAGTAATAATTCTTTTTAAACCTTGAGCTTTAGTCGACATTTGCCCAATAGAATTAATAATTTTCTCCAAGCTGAAAAACTTTACCCTGAAAGAAATATTTAAGAGACAGGCTTATTTTCAGTACCGAGTTTAAAAGTGCATGTTTTACAAACTATGTAATATAGCAGAAAAAAAAATGGAATCAAGAATAAACTAATCAAATGGACAAATAACATGTGTTGGTTGTAATAAAAATTTGTATCTTTGTAGGCTGCAAAAAACGCATACCAGTTTAAGATGTTCAGTAAAAGTGATGCTGAAGTCTTAAAGATATACCTTGATTCTTTGTCGAAGTATCTCCCACAGGGCGGAATATCCGCCGCTGTAATTGTGGAAATGTTTTCCTTGAATAAATCATTAACTGTCAGGAAATTCGCTTCATTCATCTTACTTATTACTTAACAAGAAACAAGAAATATTCATAAGATCCGGCACAATATTTTGAATCAAATTGCCAAACTCACACCATTAACTAGCGAGGTGACAGTGCATTGAAGTTAGACAGCAAAATATTTTAGTATGGAAATCAACACCATCTAGCTTAAAAGTTACCTAAGTCATAAAAAACGTTACATAACCACTAGATGTCGTTATACTTGCCAGTTACTAGTGATGCAACGGAAGTGTCTTAGCGGAACCAGAAACGGAAACAGATGTCAAAAGTAAGTTTTAGCAGAAACGGAAACTAAAACGGATGCAGAAACAGAAGTGTAAATAATATGAAAAAAGAAAACATATTTACAAATACATTTCTTTATTAAGTATCAAATACACCAAATCTAGATCTTAGAAATAGATATAATCATGAGGAGTCGGTGGCAATGATATGTGTGAAGTCCACTTGCATTGGGCCAACACGGTTGACTATGGCTAGTCACCCCTTAGGGTAGGCGCCGAGCCCCTCGGTGGAGATGGATAGTGAGCTAATGATAATTATGATGATGATATATTACATGGTTATCAGTTATTCAAAAGTACAATGAATGACTCGTAAGATTGAAATAGTCACATTTTGCCAGTTGTCAAATTTTATATGGACAACAATTAGACAATTTACTCCAGCTAGAGAATCTGATTGTTTCAAACAGAAGCAGAAAATAATGTGCGCTTAAATTTACGAAAAAGTACGTAAACAAACAAATGCGACAAGTTCCGAAAGGCCGCGCACGGACTGTGCGTCTCGCGCCGTGCATATGGAACTCTCAGCCGTCGTAAAGTTCCGTTTATATCTCCGTTATAAAAGTAGCGGAAACAGAAGCAGAAACGGATGTTGAAAAGCACGCGGAACTTCCGCACTTGCAGAAACAGAAACAGAGATCCGTTGCATCACTACCAGTCACTGGCTGGTAATGGTTACTAACCTCTTTGCGGGCACGACAATGTGCTGTCAAAATTAAAACGAAACATCAAATGTGAAAGGAATTATCGACTTTCCCACTTTTGACCATTTCATGTTTTCTGGGGCCTGATAGTGTTAAATCTAACTGCTATTTCATGTGCAACGCAGAAGGTATGTTTAGAATAGAATTGAAATGATGACCATGTCCATGTATGTAGAATGTACGCAACTATTTATATGTATATATTCGTATATATTCGTTATCTTATATATAAAATTCTCGTGTCACAATGTTAGTCTGCATACTCCTCCGAAACGGCTTGACCGATTCTCATGAAATTTTGTGAGCATATTCAGTAGGTCTGAAAATCGGCCAAC
>JAOPJD010000025.1:2202173-2220554 GCA_026167825.1 Papilio polyxenes | reverse complement strand
ACAAAACAAACTACCAGTTGCCGATAATTATAACATTTCAAATACAAGTTAGAAATAAGTTAATCAATTTAGTTTTTAGTAAATAGGCATTTAATATTAACTGTAAACAAACTGTAAAGCAATAAAGGCTATTTTATTTTATTTATTTATTTATTGAAGTGCAAAGCTATTTCTATACTGTCCGACCCATACGCTATTTGTACTTAGAAGGTGCCACGGACAATTCTGCAAATAATGGCACTTTCCCACTCTTTGTTCAAACCTATTTCACGGCGCTAAGACTGTTTGGTTGAAAATCTCAGTAGTGTTAGCAACGGATCCGTGTCCGTGTCCGGAAAACTTGACAATGATGCCCTCTAGTGAAGTCCAAGTCCCGACAACGAGTCCCAGTGTACCAAACACTACAACGATTGAGTTCTTGATGATCATCCGTATACGCTCTGAATCAGATACGTAGTACCAGTAGGTGCAGCTCTGGATGAAGGCTGGGAAGGCCAGGCCCAGCGCCGAAAGACAGAGTGCTCCAAATAACGAGATGAACAGATCCAGTTCTGGCACCGCCGCCGCGATGCCGACTGCAAACAAATTTAGAAACGTAAGCGTAGGCAGAAATAGAAAAGTTAACATGTATGGTGACTGAATAATATAATGATTTACGTTATTATGAATTCTTAGTTGGTCGTGGATGTCTCTAGTCTAGACTGAAATAATAGAAGGCTATATTTCAATTACGTCTCTACAATAACAGGTGAGATTATGGTATTGCAATTAAATTATTGTAGCACAGTTTTTGTACACTAACATGTGAGTAGAACGACGAGCGTCCTCAAGACGTACTCCCAGAGTGTACGGCGCGAGGAGTGTATGCGGGGCCCAACGTACTCGCCCCACAAGATGTCAATGGCCACGTAGCACGCCAGACCGTGCGTTATGAAGATAGCGAACGCCAGCAGACATTGTACCACACTCGCCAGTCTACAAAAAACATTTTTATTATTATAACTTCATTTGTTCACAGCTTGTTCATCGTTATCGTATAAAATATAATATAAAAATTTACGAAAATAACCTACATTTCAGTTTCTGATGGTAAATTGAGTGTAATGCTACCAGCGGCGGCGTTGCCATACTGTAGGTAGCCGAACAGACCCATGCCCACGTACAGAATGATGATGCTAATCATGGCGCGGTTGAGGACGCCGAACTTTCCTACGAAGTCCTTAGGGGTCTTCATCTCATTCTCGAGCGGCAGAATCTGTGTAACACATTTTGCGATGAAGAAATTTAAAGAAAAAAAAAACACGTTATTGGTTTTATCCGCATCACAACATTATCAGTTGGGCATTTAATCTTATCACCATCGTCTTTTAACATAAAATTAATAAATAACAAGTCTTTGTAAGTTTTCTTTCCCAAATAAAACTTTTGGCAATAACATAAACCTGGATAAATTTTCTTAAACTTTTCTTTGACATTCTGCAATTGTTTTTCTAATCGTAGCAGATTATTCTTTGTTATATTGGAACAAAACCGGAAATCATTAAATTCTGTTCTTTTGCATAAAATAATTTCGTAATTATATGCGATTTATTGGTTGAATAAAACTATGTATATATCATTTAATAAACTTACTACACCGATAGCTTCCAATGCGAAGAGTACAGTTCCAAAGAAAAGTGGAAAGTCTCCGATTTTGCCAGCTGGTACTTTGCCTTCTAATGTAGGTGTAACTCTGAATATGTAATAGAGGATAATTCCGAAGCTGACAATGGTGACGGCGTTAGCGATAGCGGAGAACGGCGCGAGGTACTTGAGATCTCGCACCCAGTTAATAAGTACGAGAGGGACGAGGATCCATAGCATAACATCAGTCACGGCCACGTCTATTCCGAACTGCTTCGTCAGCACGAACTGAATGTTCTCAGACACGAACACCACGTACACACAGCATGTGCCAATCTGATAGATTAGTAGAAATGCGTTCACGATATGCCTGCAAACAAAACAAAACAAATATAGGTATTATAGAAAATATCTTGATGTTGATATTTTTATAACTAACTAGCTTTTGCCCGCGACTCCGTTCCCGCGGATTAAAAAAAAATAAAAATATTAAAAAGTATCCTATGTCCGTATGCTGGTTCTCAACTACATACCCATGAATTTTCAGCCAAATCGGTTCAGCCGTTCTTGAGTTATAAATAGTGTAACTAACACGACTTTCTTTTATATATATATAGATATCAAAGTTTTAAAAACTATAAGTATTGAATAGGTTTTTTACAATAGGATAGTTTTCGTGTCGTAGGTGCAATCGAACTAATAGCAATGACTTATTTAGATTGTTTGATTAACAAGTGAGCCGCTATATAATTAGATATAACACAAAATATCTGAATGTGTCATTTGTAAGGAATGGAAGAATAAGTTTCTACAACAATACTACTTTCATTTGTTACATCTAGAAACACCATTTGTTGTATCCCTAAAGCTAATAATTGAAAACTAGTTCTTTCGATTAGGGCAAATAATAGGGATCATTAAACGAAACTTTTATCATACACTATAATACATAACACATATACTAACGCGGCATAAGGTGCGCAAGCCTTGCACCAGTCGGGGCCCTCTGACAGCGCTGCCTCCGCCGCAGCTGTGTATGTGAGCGACGGTACCTTCCGCCGCTTGCACAGCACGTAACAAGAGTCCATCAGTACGTGGATGCAGTAGGTGCACAGGACTCCAATAACCACGGTGCCGATAGCTCCCACTGCGTAACCCGACTTGGAGAAAGCGTGCGGCATCGCTAAAATACCGGTTCCTAAACTGCCCTTCATTAAGTGTAGCAGTGTTTCCGTGTTCCTAGAAAAATAAAAATAATAAATAAGCTCTTGCGGCAGTAAGCTAGAACTAGAATTATATTGATTTCGGATGGCACAGGCGTTCCTCGTTTCTAACATTGTTACATTAACTATAGGTTTTCACTGCTGAAACATATATACAAAACATGTAGTCGCTTCTCTCATTCTGTTTGAAAAAAGCAATGACAACATATGTTTTGTTATGTTAATATCTATATGTTTGTTACAGGTGTAAGTTCTTATGTTTTACACGCACGATACTCGTAACACTTTTTAAATAACTATTATTATGAGTAAGAAACATCATCAACCTGCCCTTATCCCTATGGGGGGTCGGCACAGTATGTACTACTCCTCCATACATCTCTATCAGCCGTCATATCTGAATTTACCCCTTTCTTACGCATATCCTCTTTCATAAAATCTATCCATACTTTCTTTGGTCTTCCTCTACCTTTATAGCCATCCACATTCAATCTCATTACATTTTTGTTTATATGATGTAAGTTTATTTATAATGAGTAAGAAACAATTTGATTGTCTGTACCGAAAATACTTGAAAACAACTGAATAAACTTTAAAAATTCTTTTATTTTAAAGATAATGCAAATGAATTCAATAGTATAACGCCATATAAATCTTTATTAGCGCAATATTGTTTGCTAACAAGTGACTTGTACTTCTTTCACTAGAATCTGGTCACCATTTTTATGATTTTTATTGCTGCTTCCGACATTAATGTTAATGGACTTGAATTGCTATCTTAGCTATGTGATTTTGCAAGATATGAATGTAACCTTTGTTCGCCCACGGATTTCCTAGTTATAATTCATGTCTCATTGATAAATACCTAACTGAACGGACAGAATACGCTCATAATGTAGAAATATAGAGGAGATCTAATGTCTAAGTACATATACTTACATAATGTAAATATATTTTTTTTGTTGAACTTTAATGTAATTTATTGTAATAGAGATTTAAATTACGATAACATTTGCCAAATAATTATTATTTTTTGTAACGAAAAGTAGGTAATAAATTACATTATCGTATTAACCGTAGAAGACATATCACATACTTTACTGTCCTGAAATGCATAAATCTATAAGGTTTGCAGTTGTACAAATGACTGCTAATATAAACTTAAATAGTGTTTGTTTCAAATAAATAATTTTTTATACTTTTCATATTAATTTGTTATTAAAAAAAATATTGAGTTTGGAACTAATTTTACGGATTTTGAAATGGAAGAAAAATCCGTGAAATTAATTTTATTTAATGGTTAGATAAATTTGTTCCATTTATTTCTAGAATTTAACGTGGTTTAGAATTTCTGTTTGCATTTTTTAACACGCCGTTAACAGCTTGTCCTAGTTTCATGTGTATGAAATTGAAAAAATGGAAACAAAATTAACTACTTCATATTTATTTTTAAGATGTTTGATTATTTATAATGTCATAGCTTTATAAAATGTTTAGCATTTAATAAGGATTTTGTTATCAATTATGCATTAAAACTTCATACCCAATAGCTTAGAAGTGTAAATCAGATTATTTGGTCAAGGAACAAGAGCAAATTCGACTTAAGCTATTATCGTGAGTGTTCACTGTCGAATTACGAACATGACATGTTCGTAAATGTATACCTATACATTATATACAATAACATATTGATGTATCTGGGGCTTCAACAATACTGTGACATTTCTACTAATAATTGTTGTATGTTTTTGTCAAAAAGACGGAAAAAGATGACAATAGTATGATGATAATAGGTATTCATGTATATGTGACACTGCATTTTTTGCAATTGGAGTTCTAGGGTTAAAGGAAAGGAGGACAGTTTTTACGTGTATTTCTGCAGATTAGTTTGCTTATTAGTTTTTGTCAGTTACTTCGTATGAAATATTTGCTAAAATTTATATTGTATCAGGTTAATTTGTAACATACATTTAATGTTGAAAACAGTAATAAACTGTGAACTGCTTGGTATGCAGGTCGTGGGCGGTGATACGTCTCGAGAAAAATTTCCATCATTTATTACTTACAAGGATACAGCATAGCAGAACTTGACCGTCATACGTATTACGAAAATGCTAATGCGATTCAGTAAACAGATCCATAATCTCTTATCGTCAATCTGCTCAGAAATAGAGTTCTTTTCATATATCTTGGCATTCTATATTACTTTGTATCTTAATCATATCTGACCTCAACAGTTTTATTATAAAAAAAAAACAACATAATAACATAATAATGAGATTGTTGAGTATGAGTGTGGAGGGGTACAACGGTAGAGGTAGGCCTAGGAAGAGATGGATGGATTGCGTGAAAGATGACATGATCAAGAAGGGGGTGACAATGGAGATGACAGCAGACATATTCATTTGGAGGACGGAAACCTGGTGCACTGACCCTACGTAGGTGGGACAAGGTCAAGGAGATGATGATGATGAATAACCGTCTAATACTATGTATGCGATAATTTGGTTGAATGGATGTTGGTAACACTTAACTGTACTGATCAGGGGAAAGGAACATAGGTTACGAGTGAGAGATTACATCCGAATATAGCGTACAGAAAGGAGAAAACATACAAATGTTGAATTTTCTTTATAACTAACTATATAGACAAAAACGACAGAAATACTATAAACTTCATAAGCAGCTATTGAATACTTATTATTTAAATAAGTTATAAATGTAATAAAAGTCGGAATGTTCTAGCTCCATAGAATTTCCGTACACAGACCTTTGAGCGCCATTGTACGTCTATGTAATAATAATTATTTCCCATCGACATCGTTTTATTGTCGCTTCCTGGAAATGAACGATAAGGAAAAATCCTTGTGATCCATAACCGAAAGCAAAAATAATTTAAAAGGGCCGATGCTCATCGTTACTATGAGTGTATAGTGAACAGGAAGAAGATTGCTATCAATACAAAGGTCATCTGGCTCCAGTCAATTCATAATAAAAATTCCCTGCACTCGCATATTATTTGACATTTGCAAGGTCAATTCAGAAATTCAAAAAAATTGTTTTCTACTTTGTTGCAATTCCGACACAATTTGGCGATATTAATTGATATTTGTTAACAACTAGAATAGAATACGTTGTTAGAGTACTGACTGGACAGTCATGTCGATGTCGAACTGATCTAGAATCACCGATAATTGAGATAACATTTAAATACCGCATCATTTTCTATTACTATGTCTACGTCACAAAAGATCAGTATAGTTGGTTTAGGGCAAAAATAAAAATTTTATGTAAAAATTGTAAAACTATGGATATCAAAGAGGCAAGATATGGTTAAGATCACGCCAAAACTGTTGTATATCTGCATATAGCTTTTGTCACGGGCGTGAGCTGCGTTGTTATTGTTGTGATATACATAGTAAGTTATCTTACAGAAGTAACGCAACTACTTTCAAAGCAATTACTTTCCTGTCCGGGTAAAGTTTAGTTGTTAAAAATTGTTTATTTAATTTTTTTGTATGAATATGTTTCGTGGATATGAGGAAACTCACGTGGTCGGGTGATCTACGACTCTGTTCTCATATGGTTCATATTCTTCTACTTCTTGAACGTTCTTCTCTTTCATGTTAACAAGGAATATCCCTTTGTCTGCTCCTGGTGGCTTCTTTTCTTCTTTCATCGGCGCTAGACTGCAAATAAAGGTAAAGTGTTAACGTGCTATAAGGACGTTTATTTAATACTAACTTTTGCCCGTGACTCCGTTCCCACGGAATTTAAAAAAAAAGGAAACGGGGTAAAAAGTATCCTATGTACGTATCCTGGTTCTCAACTACATACCCATGAATTTTCAGTCAAATCGGTTCAGCCGTTCTTGATTTATAAACAGTGTAACTAACACGACTTTTTTAAGAGATCATCATAACACTAATGAGTGCATGGTGACATAATTTAAAAATCTAGGTACACTTCAACAGTAAATTACATAATTGATATTTTTTTTATTTAAAAAATGACTGAATAACAATCGATCGTATCATAAAGTTTCAACAGGTGGTAATTCGTCAAACTTAAGTACTGAATGACAGATTGCTGTTGCAAGAATTTCCATATTTATGTGTGTGTTGCATGACATTTGAATGCTTTTCTATGTAATTAAAACAACAACAATTCATAAATTATTGTAATAATTTATCTTTTACTCAGAAAACAATACAATTTACAACATCTTATTGTGAGATTAAATTATTTTCGCTCCTTTTATCGTTCTCGATATTATTTATATTTAAACGAAGCAATTTTTAAAAATAAAATTTGATGTGGCTTCTTGATTTATGGAGCTGAATTTATTTCATCATAAACAAATGCAGATTTGAATGGGAGCCAAGATATCGTTCATATATTTCATGGAAAGGCATCATAAGCGTATAATTGTATTACGAATTATCAAGAAACGATTGTCCATATCTACATATTAGTTGAAATATAATGCCTGTTGTAAATAATACAATGGGAAAAGTGAAGTCATGGACGAAGTGACAACATTTTAATTTCTTATTTATTTAACCATTTCTTTCGCATGGTACTATAACTTCCTCACTGAGTTGATATAACAGTGATATAAAGGAGCTTACGGTTGTTTTGGATAAAAATTCGATGCAAATATTTGTCGGATGGGTTTACCTTGCGGGCGCGAATTCGTCCGGTTCGAAAGACGGGTTGACCATGAGTCCAGTGTGCCGTCGTGCCCATTCTGCCGCCTCCTGCGCAAGAAACGATTGACTAATTAAAATAACATACAATCTTTCATTACAATTTAGTACACTAAGTAGACCGCTACCTGTTTTAGTATGAAACGGTAAAGAATATTTTTATTTTTCCAGGGTAAAAAGTCGTTTCTTAAGTTGAGAAATATTAAATTAAACATATATTTGACATAAAACAGAAAATACAAAGGTAAAAGAATTCGCTAAAAGTGAAATAAAACAATCGCTGGCGACAGCGATTAATCTGCGAACAATATTAAAATATATACAATACCTACATGGGAGTAGAAAGTGGCATAAAATAAAAAGACATGACAGCTGCAGTACGAAAAGGACCTTCTGACACTTTTTTGACATTGACAGGAGGGCTAGTGAGCTATCCTAATTTAGTTTGACATATGCCCAACGGATCAGATATCCTTGCGTCGCATCGGTTTAGGTATATATGGGTTTATGGTATATGTGTTTCCACTGCAGTGACACTTGTTGTTGTTGTCTTTGTTTTATGAAAGAGGATGTTAGGGTGACAATTTATTGATACAAGTGTCACTGCAATTGACTTCTAAAGTAATATTGTCATTATGTTATTGACTGTTTGAAGTCGATTGAAACACCGGAGGTAGCCGGGAGGTCTGCGAGAAGGCGACGGGCGCTGACGCCTAACGAGACGCATCCTGCGATTTGTGATTGTCGATGTCTATGCAAATGTCTCAATTATCTTCATATCACTGGACGGCGCAACAATGCACTGACATTGTAGTCTTGTTCAGTTTGTTTGCAGCTATGGTTGCAAATTCGCATGCCAAAGCTCGCCACGCTCCTCCGCTTCGAGCCTCTGAGGCGGTCAACTCAACCTTTTATACCTAAATGAAATTGGAACAAAAAATAAGGAGTACAAAAGCTAAAAGAAGGTAATACTTACGACAATGTGTATTTAAATGAGAAGAGAAAAGTAACACAAAACCTTTGCGTTAAAGAACCTAACCTAGTTAACTGATTGCAACGTGTTTCAGTTTTTCTTTTTCTTCAAATGTTTTTAAAAGTTATTTCAAAGTACTTTGTTATAATATAAACAAATGAAAGCCACGGTGTCGCACGTTTTCACATTTAAATCACGATTTTTATGCTACGTTTACATTGATGTTTTTGCAATAAACTCGATCGTTTTCGGTTTTATGGCAAGTTGTTATTCAATGCGACCGCTTTTAATAACTTATTGATACAAGGATAAGATCAGGATTTGGTTAAATTCTCGCTACACGTAATCGATTCACGAAATCGATTTCAGAAGACGTGCAAGAATTTTATAAAAAGTATCGTACCGCTTACAAAATTTATACCGTACGAAGAGAAGAACATTTAAATTTTATCACTTTTGACATTTTTACAACATTATGTTTTTATTTTTCTCTCAATGATAATTTTATGTTTATGACAATTGCTTTCCCAATGGTGTGATTGAGCAACAAACAAACAAAGGAACACAAAACAAAATCAAACGCAAGTGCATCAACGAGGCACCAAGTACTGGACGCAGTGTAATAAAACCAACCAACTACTGCTGGTAAAGACAAATTAATAACAAAAAATTACGGAGGTTGATTCTGAGAAAATACATTTTGAGATATCATGAAAGTATACATTAAGTGGTTGGTTTGGAAACTGGATATAACGCTATCATACGATCATACGAACACGGTAGATGTAGTCATATTGTAAAAATAACAATAGAATTGAATCTAAAACCATGAAGATATCGATAGTCCATTCACTCATGACCTTTCAGTTTTATACAAATCTTAACATCAATCTACATAGGCATCGATCAACATGTGGTGGTAGTTGAATAGTCAAATACCGAAACAGATTGTGTACTTGATATCACATACCATGTGGCTCGGAAAATATTTAAAGAAATACATGTAACTAAGTATAATTTGGTAATTCATCTCTTCCTCTTAAAAGTTCCAAAATGATAGACAATCGTTTCACTAATTAGATTTATTACTAAAATAATTTAGTCACCGATTACATGACATGTATCTTTATCGTAGCAGTGTTGGCATCAGTACAACAAATAGTCAGTTACTACGGTAATCCTGTGTGAACGGGAACGGTTTTAGTGTTTGTATGTAGAGTAACTATTGAGTTTGTTAGTGTTGTTTGGGCGGGAGCCAGCGCGGGCACGAAAGCGCGGCGTGGAGCCGAAGGTCGGAAACGGGACAACCTGCTCCCTCAACTCTAAAACTTCAATCCATTCCAGTATTTCTCGTCATCATAATAAACTCATCAATTACAGACATTGGAATATCGTAGTATAAGTTACAAAAATACTTTAATATTAGTTATATCTGCTTTTTAGAGTTGGCGCCACTATTTTGCGGACTAGAATCTTATTAATATTATAAATGTGAAAGTTTAAATGAATGTTTGCTAGAAGGTATCTCCGAAACAGCGCAACGGATCTCACTGAAATTTGGCATAAATGTAGAACATAGTTAGTCTCTAAGAACACATAGGCTAATTGTTGATTTATTTTTAAATACGCGCGGACGGAGTCGCGAGCGACAACTAATCTTTAAAAAACATGGTCATGTTTTTTAAAGTAAACAAATGTAATAATTAATTTCTCATATGTTAAAAATCTCTTAATAACATTCTTCTTTTATAAACACATTAGTGTACTGTGTACGTACCTATAAATGTTTTCGCGGGGTCATGTTAAATCTAACGTCGCGCTGGTGCTCGTTATTGACGTTGTATATCTAATAAATTAACCTTATATGGCAGGTTGTATATAATGATTCCATAAATTTACATAATGTATTTATGTAATAGATTGGACGATTTAATTGATTAAAAGTTATTGAGCCATGTTTTTCCTTTGGGATTAGTTCAGACGTCTTTCATGAGTTTTGTAAACTTTGAATTCAGCATATTGATCGTGATCGTGATGATGAAGTTTTTACGCCTTTAGTTACGTATACTATTGCTACTGGAAAGGGCTTTATTTAGTGCTAATAAATACTGTACATTACACGTAACTATTTACCTCTAACAAAAATACACCAAATTACTTGTAAGTTGGTACACATATTACGAAATGTTGTATTTTGTTATTGTCATACTTATATTAAATATGTGCGTGGCCTTCACGATGTGTGTGTTAAATAAGAAATATACAGGTAATTTTCCATTCGCATTTTAATCAATGAAGAATGAAGACTTCTACTAACAGTACATCATACATATGTATGTATAAGATAGGTTACAAGTAGAATGTTAATATGAAATGAAAACAAGAATAGGCGATTAAATGGCGCTAGTATGAGAAGGTTGTACTGAGCGTAGTTTAAGTACACATTAAACAACTGAGTACGGCAGTTAGGTATTTCATTGGATTTCATGTAGAGGAATATAGGTTATTTTCATGAAAAACTGTTTTTGTGTGAAAACTGGGGTTGCTACAGAATTAGTCCTGAATAAATTATCTACATAAGAGTTGAAACTTAGATTTCTCCTATGTGGTTAAAGGCTTAGGAGAACATGACGGCCATACTGAGATCACTAAAAGCAATTTTAAGATTTTGTATTCTATAAGCAGACTTTCAGAATCAAGTCGCGGTTGAAACCGTGTTCTAGTGTTTCTTTTCCTCTTCGTAGAACACACGGGCACGTGTTCTGTGAACAGTAATGGTAGCTGTCACACTGATGGTGTTCCGTCGCGTGCCAACTGCACATTACAGTAAACTATCTGACGCATTCGTATAAATAGTTTTGTAATCATATTTCGTACTATTGCCAATTCTTCACGCTGCACTTTATAGTTGTTTAAGTTTACAAGCACTCTATTCTCAAAGATTAGACTATCTTTGGACAAAGATTTTAAAAAATATCAATAATCCATTAGTATTAATTTTAAAATAGCTTATTCAAGAATTAATGAATCATTACACTATTTTTGTTGCTCTTTGCATCTTAATTTTTATATCTACAACAACCTCTTATTGTGGGTTTTGACCGTAGATACATTTGTATCAATACTAGCGGTCGCCCGCGACTTCGTCAGCGTAGAATTAAAAAAAAGTAGCTTATAATATGTCCGCGGACATCAGTTATCATCACGTCGGTCCTGCCGTTCCGGTGATTACCCGTAATAAACGCGACCTTGCAGACAGACATACAGACAGACAGACAAAAGTAAAAAATGATTTTTCATTATCAGCAACGTCATATACATTACGTGTACGAAATATGATTTTTTTTTCACGACATTAAATTCAGACACACCAACTCTATTAACAGGTATAGATTCGCATCCAAACGAAGTTTTGGCACTACCAGTGATTTTTATGTGAACATTTTTTTGCTATTTATCAAAGTCAAGTACTTGTGTTCTTGGTAATATCGTCAAAATTAAAAATACACTATTTCGCGTATGTTTTGGCAGGTCGCGAATATTTCACGTCATAGCCGCGCCTCCCGACTTTTTATTTTGGTCACATCAAATAATTTCGACAAAAAACAGACGACAGATTACTACAAACAGTTACAAACTACGACCAGCATTGATTCGATACACTTGCGTCCGAATAAAACTTGAGACGCAATCTTTTTTAGTAAAAAATATTATCAGTAAAGTCAACAGTTCTTAATACAAACACCCTGAAAATTATTATTGATATAGAAAATGAATATTGATATAGATATTGAAACCATAATAATAGTGAAAATTTAATATCATTACACACCATGGTAATACATTAAAAGCTAAAAAAACATAATTTCCAATACCTTTTATTATATTATAACTCATATATTATATTATAATTTATTTAAAAATATTAAAAAAATTATATACTTCTATTATATGTCTATGAAGTTTCACTTGAATAATTGAATCGGCAACTTCACGGCGCACCCGTAATCTACTTATGTGCAGCGCAAATTATATTTTGTAACTAGTTACAGGGAAGTGTTATATTTTAATGGTGGACCATGCCATGCGGCCCGTATACTTGTGTGTAACATACAAGTGTGTGTGTCAGGCGTGAGGGGAGGGGAGGACGAAGGAGTCGCAACAGCACCGGCAGACCGGTCGGCGTCGACCGGTCCCCAATGGAAAATTTTGCGCTTTCCTCTGCCCTTATGTTACTCTCCGCACTTCGTTACAACCCGCACAGCATTGACCACTGTCGTCATCCAAACACAAAGAATTTTACAATCGTATTAACATTGCATCTGACACACACTGAAATTAAGCTAGCTGAAACAATGTTTAATTGATCATAAAATATGTTTTTCCGTATTTTACACACTAGACTTTATAATCATAATTGCAACTCCATCAAGTAATAAGAGACATAAAGACAACGATCCCGGATACGCTTTTTCCTTAAGTTTATTACATTTCACATGGATACCATGCTTCGGTAGCAAAACAAGTTTATTAAAGGTTGTTATCTTTTTTAATAGAAGGATGACTGTATGTTTTATACAAGCGTTTCGTTAGTGAAAACTCAAGGTAACAGATAACAAACAATTCTTACATGCCCTATGCACGCAAAATTATATCTTTTTATGAGTTACTCGTATAAAAGTGATAGATCAATGCGTACGTATGAATACGCATTTATGATGTTAAAATATTTTAATATTGAATGATATTCAAATATAATAATTTCAAACTAATCGAATGTATTTGCAGGTGAAGGGTACCTGCTTAGTGCGAAGTGATATCAACACCGCAAAAAGCTAATTACCATGCACGCCACACTTCAAACTGTGTCACAAGAATACTGGATATAACTAATTTCCATCTCAAAGTAACTGGATAAAACTGATTTCATAGCCAGTGATCAGGTGTTTTAATGTTATGCATTGGGTCCTGGATTAGATTTTTATCTTGGTTAAAATCTAAAATTGAGCAACGCATCTGCATTTGCGAATGTGCACCAGTCGTTTCGCTGTTTCGGCGAATTCAGGTGACCGCTTGGTCCTTTGCCACCTTGTAATTTTAAAAAAGACATGTTCGTTTTATGGTTGGTAAGGGGAGGGACCAATGGAATCTGGCAAAGAAGAAATTTAAATATCAATGTGGGAGTAGTAGTAACTTGAGAGTATATAGATGGATTGCTTGAAAGGTGAGACACGTTTAAAAGGGGAGTGCCGACTGATTGATCGATTTTGATCGACTAACAAAAACTGGTATCCCTTATTATGGGTAAGCAGAGATATTCGGCGGGGAAACACGGGTTTCATTATTTTAAAAAACTAAAAATCAGTTAAAAAAAAGGACTTGAGGACAAAAATCGCATAAAATATCTTAAAATTTCATGCAAGAGGTAAAGCCGTCCCAATCTGATAAAATAGAATTATTCAGAGACTCCATGAAAATATTATTTTTGGCAGAACTCTGTGGCAGGTGACGTGTTTCGCAGATCAAATTAAGAATCGATGATACGATGGAAATATTCAGAAAAATATTATCTGCAAGCTATTAATGCAGTGCAGTAAACGTACTTTTGTACCAATTTAAAAGCAACTGTAAATTACGAATCAATTAATGAGAAGTATTCAATATACCTTCACTGATTGATCTATCTAAAGTTAAAGCTTTACTCTAATCTGTGAACAATATAAGGGTGAGACGATATTGCGTTGAGTGCGAAGATACGCTAACAGGTAGAATATAAAGTTTTGTGCAAGCGGAACCTTGAAGCGCGCTCCGCGATCTCAGAAACTGGTTCCATCTGGATTTATCTGGTTTTACAATTACTTAATTCACGGCGTACATCGTATAAGGCCTTTCGATAAACAGATTTAATGAATTAACCTTTCGATAGTTTCGAGACATAAGTCCTTATACGAGAAATATGGACTCGTGTTTCGTATGTTATTAGATTTAATTAAATTTGATTTGATTGTTGCAAAATCATGGCCATAAATATGTATGGGCCGTTTATGGTATTAATTAAAACAAAGATAAGAAATTGAGGTTATTTTAGAACACATTTTAAAAAACAGATGATGGCGACAGGTTATATTTCTATTTTTCAATTATAACCGATTGTAGACATTTATGTTCAAAATAATCAATGTGAAGAAAGTAATTATAATAGTTAGCAATATTAACGAAGTTTTATTCACTTGGGCGCCACCGGAGTTATGTTCCAAGTATGTTACCAATATCGAAAAAAAAAGTATATAAAAATAAATGAATGAATTTTTCCACAATGTCAGGTTTTTACATTTGGGTGTTTGCCAGCGAGCAGTGCGCTTTACAAGAGCCATTAGGTGTGTCCAACGGTATTTTAACACTGTCGGCGCCATATGACACTTTCTATCAATATTACGGAATTCCTCTATTCATGGGTTTACTATTCATCTAAATAAATATGATAAAATTATAACGTAGAATAAACACGCTCTCCGGTCTCAGTTTTTAATATCATGTTGTATTTAACATTAATAGTTTTACAATTGGTTATTCTTACCCAATATAATTAGATAATAAGACATCTTGTGTTGATGGTGTCGGAGATTATCGTAGTATTACTGAAATAAATTATTTTAACCGCAGTATAAGGGGATGTACCTTACACTTTATCCTTAATCAAGTGCCATAGGTAAGTCGAAATACCTCGAAGAATACCACACATTTATATTTCACGTTCGTCAATTGTGTTACGAATTTATTTTCTACCATGAAACAACGAGATAAGGAAGTGAAAGGCTTTAATACATTTTAGAAGCAGATAACAGAGCAACCGCGTGTTCTTGTCGCCGAGAATAACATAAAGGAATATCAGTTTCGGAGTTAGCTAATCCAATTAAGGCCGGAGGAGACGAGTGTATATTTGTCGCCGAGTTAATGCAAGCTTCCTGTCGATCAGTAAAATTGCAATATAATGCGTTGCGTCGCCCCTGCTACGAAATCCAACTGACCAGGGACCTTCAATCACAATGAACAAAGTTCACGAATCAATCGTAGCAAGCACCAAGAACAGAACATAACCAATACATTAATAATACATTGGGCCTAGCACGAATATTTGCGACAATCGCCATCATATCATCATCGACAAAATTTGTATTAAAAATTGTGCATCTCATACTAATTTTGACATAACTGACAATGGATTAAGAAGGCGATTGAAAATGAAGCATGCTTAATACTTGCTAAATCTAGCACGATTCGTAATGCCACGTAAAAAAATCAAAAAAGTTGAAATACAACATAGGTAAGCTTCATCAAACTCAGTAAACAATTTTCTCCAAACATGGTCAGCAATAGCTAACCCATAGCCAACAAATACTCCTCGGAACGTGCTACTAAAGTTTTGTTAGATTGTGACCAAGGGACCCAGAGAGGCCAAAAAATCAAACGAAAGACGAAGCGATAAAAATTTAAAACTATAAAGTTTACGCGTAAATGACAATAATATTAGACTTTAAAGTAGAAAACCACAATTTTTGAACTTAAACTTTAGTTTAGAAGGCTGTGATCTCAAATGAACTTCTACTAGGGGACTTACCCAACTTACACTACTCAATTAAAACTCAATTTAAATGCGTACAAGTCTATTGAGTTTGACCTTTTGCTCAGGATCTTTTTTATAAAAATAACGTTATCTTTTATATTATGTGCCAAAACACAGTGAAAATAAGACAATATACGTGAGTATAACTCTTTTTAACGATATTTTTTGCTGGGTTTAGCACGTGATTGCTGGGTTCAGCACGTGATATTGAATTTGCAAAACTTTATCACAAACGCAATGATCTATTCTGTGTTACTAAGTTCTGTCTGTTACGTGTAGGAGTCTGATTACAACAAAAATCATCTAGTTACACTGTGCGTACAAAAGTGTTCATTAATGGCACGCTTTGGGAATCTGAATGAGACGAGTCGGTCGGTGGAAGAGACAAGGCCATGCAGCAATTGCAAGGAAACAAGAGGCAACCCACGCTGGCGCGCCGCTGGTACAGTCGCGCACAGCTTACGGCCTTTTTTTCGACCAAAGAAAATTACGAACTATTTATAAGTTCTTCTTGACTTTGGTTTTAGGCGGTTCGACTCTCGGTTTTTGAAATCCAATGTAAAAACAATCACTTTTTCATTACATCATGTAGTATTTACATCCGGTCTCTGTCTTCATCAGATTTGACTTAGCATTATATTTTAAGGTTCAAAATATACTTCTATAAAATGTCCTAAATTTTTTATACAACATATAAACAATTTAATTATAGTATGATAATCATCTATTAAGTTTTTTAACACAAAATATTTACGAGCGTCGAGACAGGTTCCAGTCTGATATAATTTAAAATATCCACAGCATAGCAACAATTTATTTTGGATAAATGGATGGATCCAATGTTCCTTTCTACGCATAGAAAGGAATATTGGAGGCTGCACTATAACATTGAATAGTAATAGTAATTTTAAAGTCTTAGCATTAAGGGCATTAAGTTATAGGGAGGCTCATAAATTGTAGCGAATAACCGCAGGAAAGAGGTGAGGGAAGATAAGGCTCAAAATCTTCAGAGTTTTACGGCGACTAATAAAGTACCCATAACCATAAAAAAAATGAAATTTTGTCACTGCTTCCATTATTAAACCCATTACTTAAGTTGTTGGAAAACCCCTCAGTCTCAGAGCGTCATTGGCTCAGTGGTTAAGCACCTGACTTACAATCTGCAGGTCCTGGGTTCGAATGCCGCCATGTACCAATGAGATTTTCGATTTTTGATTTACATTTGTACATTTATCCGACGTTCTTACGGTGAAAGAAAACATCGTGCAACCTGCACATATCTGAGAAGAAATTCAATGATACGTGTGAAGTCAAAGAGCCCCTCGGTGGCGACGTATAGTGAGCTGAAGATGATATACAATGTTACAATCGAATACAAACACGTACAAGTCCAAATGAGAAAAAACACTTAAATACCCGCGAAAAACATTACCTTCTTTTCAGTCGAACAAAAACAAAATTTACGAGCCGGAAAGGTAAAAAATTAATTTACTTACTCGCTCTGAGTGTGAGCGTTTTTTATACGTGTCATATTTTAATTCGTATAAAAATTTCGGTATCTGTACACCGTACAGCGTTTGCTAAAACCAGTTCTGTGTAGTTGTATATTATATTTAACAAGTGTAAGAACACAAAAAAAGTGTCGAGGTTAGTAGTAGTTGACTATGAGACTGTGTGAATGAGAAATAAAATTATCAATTTCATAACAAAGAGACAACTTTTGACAATATGTACAGAGTAGTTCACACAAGTGTTTCACGCACAGTAGGTACATTAAAATAAGTAAACAGTTGAATAACCGAAAGGTTAAATTCGATTTGACTACAATTTTGTTTTAAATATTGTTAACACTTGTTTTTCCATAAACAAATGCGGTCGTCCTTCGACTACTCATTCGGCAACCGCTGCTCGCAACAACCTCTATCATATTCATTAACTAAAACTTAACAACAGATTAAACTAATTTAAATAAGTAAATAATTTGGAACAAAAAACATTATGCATAGAGTTATTTATAATCCTAACAAAATAAAGGATTCACCGCTCCAAGAGGTCTCAAGGAACTCCGCTCAAAGAAGTCCAAGTTAAAAAGGCCGTTCGTACAAAAGGCAAAGTAAATAATCGAAACCCGGCGATTCTAGTTGTAAAGCTCTTTTTTAGCCGACTTCAAAAAGAAGGAGGTTATCAATTCGTCTGTATTTTTTTTTTTATGTGTGTTACCGCGATACT
>JAOPJD010000025.1:2185443-2201412 GCA_026167825.1 Papilio polyxenes | reverse complement strand
AACATGCGACGCCGCACAGCTTACAATAGCTTACTATAGCAAAAAGTGTCGTGACAACTTTTCGTAAGAATTTTTCCCGTCTAGACCCCTTTCACAACGCGCGATAAGGAACTTCGTTCCAATAAATTCTATGAAAAACAAAATAGAAGGAAAATAGCAATTGTACGTTTACTGAATAACAAATACTGTAGTTTTTAATAAAATAAATTAAAAATAAAAACAAGTTAATGCTCAAAGACATGACATTAATAATAGTGAATAGAGCACGTAATTTCCACGTGTAAACAAAGAAAAACATACTTAAACGTTTACATTTAAAACCTGTCTTAATGCTGTAAGTGTTTAAATTGAACAGATATTGTTAAGTCTGCAAAATTTTACAGTTATCTAAATGTCAATGTATTTTTGCCATGAACGTGACAAATGGATTCTCAGGCAGAAATTGTAACTGCACAAAGCCTGGACTATCGAAAATTAACACGTAGTTGCTACTACATTGGTATCAAGCGAAAATCTTTTAATGTGAAGGTAAACTGGTCGAGAATTGTTTTGTTTTCCTCTAGTATATGATGCTGTGCCGCATCTTTTGGAGATTTTATTTAAAAAAAAGTCTAAGACACTTATTTTTCATGGTCAGTGGTGCTTACTTGCCGGAGTCAACGTTTCTTGTCCTACAGGGATGCGAGGATTCTAGGCGATATCGTATTCTCCCATCTGTTTACTCATTTGGAATTTGTGTTAAAATTATATACTTCAATACCTCATGTTCGGGTTATTATCACAGAGAAAAGAGATTAGACCAGCAAACTTCTTGTACATATTTTGCGCTAGTACTTAATAGTTTTATAAGCGAGTATTCCGCATAGTGAATTTGAGTAGTATAATGAAGTTAAGTAGGCGTTGTATCTGGCAGTACCTTGATAGTGTTTAATTAAATCAACACAGTTCATTCGACCTTCCTTTCAAATGGCACGTCTACAATTTACACCGTACAAATTGTTCTCTTACGATGTCCGTGTTCAGCTGATCATTTTATAGATACGCATGTACATGTATAATTATGTAAATAAGTCAGGCAGGCATTTCATCACACGTGCAAATTTAAATTGAACGCTAAAAAACTATATGCTATAGTCAATAAATTTCGTGTGTATTATTAATTCTGTGTACAATTCAACTTTGTTAACATGTTATACAAAGTCTAAAGAACTCAATTGCATTACCTTGTGAATCCAAGAGGCACTGTGAAAATCTTACTAATAACATAAATGCGAATGGTTAGATGGATGGATGGATCGATGTTTGTTACAACGTATCTCCAAAAAGGCTCCATAGATCTCGATGAAATTTGGTATAGATGTAGAACACAGTTTGGAAGAACACATAGACTACTTAGCAAGTTTTTTTTTAAATTCCATGCGGTTGGAGTCGCGGGTGACAGCTAGTTACACATAAGTCTGCCTCAAACATTTCGTTTTTAACGTTAACTCTAGAAAAATCCCTTCCCAATTTTTCAAGTACTATCGAAAGCGAGTGCCAATGTTTCAACATCTTCTATTAATTAGTGCTAACCGTTGTAATGTAAAGTGCCTTAAAATCATTGTCTTTGAAGCGAAAATGTTCGTATAGTATCATTATAAATTAGTCCAAAACACTTAGAGCAGTGCCCTCGGCACATTCGCGGCCGCAAAGACGACCTCAGTACGGCACTTCTAGCTGTTTACAAAATACATGTTTTTGATAATCGCATTCTTTGTGTTATCTCAACAACCACTCAAACTAATAACATTGCATTTGATTGTACACGTCTAAAACATTGAGCGCTTATCATTGAGTACACAAACCTTAAGGGTAGATGAAATTCCAAAGGACGTATCCAGTGGTATTTTGAATGGATTCTAGTTTTATTACTCCATAAAACAATGTTTACTAAAACACAATTCTTTGACCGCCGCTGATTGATATTATTGACGTCAACGTGGTTATATGTTTCACTACAAATATGTATCAACACAATGCTTTCGGTAAAGTACTTTTTTATTTATTGTTAAAAATCGCATTTTGCAAGCACACGCATTATAATGATTCAATAATCATGATTTGTCAAAAAACCCGCGCCGGGCGCTAGTCACGGTATAAAAGTGTCGACGTATGTTTAAGCTAAAATGTATTTTAAACTACCTGTCTAAGTTTTTTATGGTAAAGCTCTGAGACTTTTCTTAATTTTATTGGATTAAAATGAAATTTAACCAAGAATTATGATAGAAAAAGTTCTGTAATTTTAAAGTGGTCTGACGACATGTTAATCGGGCTAGCAGTGATGGTGTTAATTGTCCCGAGGTGATGCATCAGCCACTTACAAATGCCATGATCTCATGCTCGCTAAACACTACAAGCGTAGTTACTAACTCTACAAACTATATTTAGTCAAGTTTAAATCATAACTTCATTTTTTATTTCCTGCGACATATGTATCAACGGCAAACATGAATCGTATGGTATGTCCAATATCAAAACAGGTCTAGCCGTTGAGACTACAGGATACGTGTAGATTCGCGAAATTAATTACCTACCTATATTTGAAATAAATTCTGATTTATCAAGTGAAACACTTAGACTACACAAGTATAGATTAATAAAAACATTACTAAAAAGAATGTAAAATTCCTTTTTCCTTTAACACAAAATTTTCAATGAAATCATTCGTATAAAGTGGGCACTCCAACCGCAAGGTTATAATATGAAATGAGTTTAAAGGTAAACCAATCAATTAAAAAAAATATACCTATGATGATGATTAATATCAATATGAATGTCACTATATTATTTCATCAATTATTCGATTTTGTACTGAAAGGAAAATACGGGTAAAAGTTTAAAAAAATATGAATAAAATGGGTGGGATATCTTTTAGGAAACGAGATGATATATTTACAAGGCTATTTTGAAACGTTAGAACTTATTCGTTGATGTATGAATGTGGAAGAGATGAAGGATATTTGCCAAGAGCGCATCGAATGGAAATTCATAATTTCTCATTATATACCTCGGGGTTATGAGGTCGACAGCGTAAGTACGAGTAGGCTGGACCGGTAATCTGGACAGATAAGGTCTGGTCAGTTGGAGGCCTTCGTCCACCAGATGGCAACTGTTAAGCCGGCTATACATGTGGGCCGGGGCTTGCCGTGTTAAGGAAAATTAATACAAGTCTACTGTCTCGGTGCTGAAACTATCGTTGGTAAGCAGCGAGTGTGGTAGCCGATGAAGAACACAAAAGTGTTCAAAGTTAATGTGAAATTCCACTATAGTTACACTTGTATTAAAATATATTGTTAAATTAATTTTATAGAAGTGTTTGGGTATTGGAAAGTACGTATGTAAACGTTTCAAATCATAGTATGTAGAATTTTAATCGTGTATCTACCGTAGCTACGGATACCGAAATTACGCGCCATCTTCTGCAATTATCTTAAAGATATTCTCACACCTGTTCAATTACTTAAACTTTATTCGCTGGTAATTATCATAATTACTCCTAAAGCAATTTTGAATTCGTGTAGAGCATTACATTTTTTTTGACCTAGTAATACAATGTCAAAAACATCCATTATGGAAATCGTAGTTGTTTTGTTGTTAAAAAAAAAGTGCAAATGTTTATACAAGATGTTATCGTGATTCATATGTTTTGTTTATGTCATTGAGGTCGTTTACCCATCACAAAATACTTAAAAGCAAGGACTTTGTAAGTAATAAAATCGTTTGCAAAGCCTTAAAGATAAAAAAAGAATTAGGGTGCAGACGTGAACTGTTGAACTTAAATTGAAAAAAGAACTAAGTTACTTTGTATAGGATAGGGGAAAATGAGAGTAAATATATTATAAGTGTAATAAAGATAGAAAACGGAGGGTGAGGAATATTACTGACTAGGTAAAACATAGAATCGAGTAAACTCAGTTCCTCTAGGCTATTCTATAATTCTGTATAATGTTATTCACAGTCGACTCATTCATCTAGCATCCATATTACTTTAGCTCAATATTTTTATGGCCCTTTGATAGAAAAAAAAGGTTTTATAAACCACGATTGCTATTATTTAATGATATTGTGCCGCGATATTAGCGCACCTTATAAAATATTTGTTTGAATAAACACATTTGTCGATCATAGCTTTTCCATAAAATATCATAAGATAATAACCTATTAGAATAACATTAAATTATTTACGTAGTCAATTTATAATATGACTAAGTACCAAAACCGCAATACAACTAGAGCAAATAAAGCGTGGAAAAATACTTTATTTGGAATCAAAATATATTCGTTTAATAATAACTTTAAATTAAATCTCAATTGACGTATGCTTGTTAATTTATCGCATCAATTTCTTAATTTTTGTACAAACTTCAACTGTAAGGATTTATTTTCGTTTTTCTCAGAACATAACAAAGGAAACGGATTCATGTTTTGGGTACCCAAAGCGACGAGACGTTAACATGACATCGACATCAATTGTATAATAAGATAAACAAAATAATAAAAATCTGCTAAATGACGTCACTTGTTATTTAACACTTTCTCTTTTTGTCCGATCCGATAATAATCGATAAAGTTCAGAAAAGTTGAATTATTTTCCCTCAAAATTGATTTACATTAATACTTTAAAACTCAAGTTTGTTGTATACATCATACTAATATTATAAAGGCGAATATTTATATGGATGGATGGATGTTTGTTTGAAGGTATTTCCGGAACGGCATAACGGATCATGATCAAATTTGGCACAGATGTAGATCATCGTCTGGAAGAACACATAGGCATAATTATCACGTTTTTTTCCGAATTCCGCGCGGACGGAGTTGAGGGCGATAGCTTGTTATAAATATGTACACTTCAGTGCCTGAAAATCTGTATTTTACATAAGTTGTAACAACTCTCCGGATCCGAAACAAAACACTAAAACATTTTTTACAAAACTGATATGAAACACGTGATAAAAACTATTTCAATCAATAAATCATCAGGTATATACAGAACAGGTTTTGGTGTTTGCATGTGCATGGCGTTGACTCGGTCCATCGAGCCGGATGTGATAAGTACCTGTACCATATAACATAAAGTATATAAATAAAGAGCAAATCGATTTCAAATCATTTGAAATCTAACATATTAAAAGAACTAGTTGAAGTGCCAACATCCTAATGTTTATGAATGCGGCTAGCAGATCATGTAGTAGGAGTCGAGGGTTCAAATCCATTTATCTACTCGTACTAGGCATAGGTGGAATGGTTACAACAAATGTATAAGTAAATTCAAATGATCTGTTAGAATTATTATAAAACTGTGTAGGTAATTATTAAACAATTAATATTTGTTTTGGTTATTTTCCACGTGTAATTGTACGGTCGTGGCATTGGCTGTGTCACGTTGCGTTGGATGGCGACGCGGCATGCGGAGTACGCGACCACCTCGCCGAAACAACTGCCGCAATACTATGACTAATGCCTAAACTATTCTTGTATACAAACATTTTTTTAATATACGTTTAATCATATAACTATGAAATTTACGTTGGCTACATAGATTTAATCTTTGCGAGATGGAATCATGAGTTAGATGGCTGCAAAGTGCAAGTGTTCATTTTTCTTGTAAAACCTCGGGAGAGTTCCCATAATATAGACAAACGATCTCGTCTCGATAGCTAGAGTGGATTGAATAAAGTTGACAAAATCCAACAAAGTCCGATGATAAGATGATGGGTATCTTACTGTTCAGAAAATTGGTACTGAATTACTAAGCATTACTTACGTACGAGACATGATCTTATTTATTTATGATATTTAAACTTTGCAATTTTCTTAAATTTCTTTTAGTATCTTCAAGATATAGTGTGGATTCACCTCATTGTTGAGCGAAGACACTTCACGTGCACTTGTCGCTACCGTTTCACCCCAATTGACCGATAAGTAATATAAGCAAAGTACATACATAACAACAGTAAATTTCAACTTTTCTAGAAAAGAGAGGCTTTATCAAAATGAAATACACGAAATAGTGGAGACGGTTCACCTCATGCATTGTATCATTTCAAAACATTTGTGTAACAACACTTTACTAGTTTGCTAGTTATCTTCAACTTCGTCAAACGAAGATCTGAATGAGGTAGCATCGGAGCCGGCTGCTATGTATTGTTATGATAATTAAGGCTTTGACAACATAGAACGTAATTATTTGCTTTTCCTACACGAGTCGTGCAATTTAAAATATATTACATTGTTTGTTTAATACTCGCGATCCAAAATGCAGACTATAGTCAAAGTATTATTTATTAATTATGAATCAAAAAAAAACATTAAAGGGAAGAATACGAATTAAAAGACAACTTACTCGTCTATATCGGTTTAGTCCTTTAAGATATAATATGATGTCACAATAGAATTGACATACATTAAAGACATTCATGACACGTGAATAACAGTACCCTCAAAAGTTAGTCAGGTAATACAAAGATACGTTAAAAACATTATTCTCCTGCGTCAGTCGGTTGTTAACAAGGTAAGTTTAAATTAATAAGACATTAGCGTCCTCGGCCGACTCTAGACGAACGTCGGCGCGTTCTTTAGTTATAGACAGGAATTATTTTTAACGCGACCTTAGCGTTGTCCTTGTACCTCTGTAAATAGTGTCGGGAACTCGGTCGCGGGAAGATTGCTTAAATTGTTCCACAGACGCCGCCGCCGCCGACAGCCCGTCTGCAAACAGCTCGTTCACTTTTTAGCCGACTTTAAAAAGAAGGAGGTTATCAATTCGACTGATTTTTTTTTTCTTATACTCAATTGAACAATACCAGATGTCACTTAAGAGAATTCATTGACAATTTAAAAAGAAATTAACTATTAAAAAAGTTTAAACAAAAATGTTTAATTAGAATTAACTAGTATGAGACTTGAGAACGTGAAAAAGTGACAATACGATAAACATAAAGACACGAATAATGATTATAGAAACTAGGTTGGTCTTCGTAGTGGAAAACTACTGTGATTAGATGAGGAAAAATAGCAAACACACTAATAACATAGTGTCCGTTCATAATCGTCGGACGAACGCAATAACATGTATTACAATTAGTGGGTAAACATAAGTTTAGATAGACATCAACTAACTTAGAACACCCTATATTTTTTTCAAAAATAAAATTCAACCTTTTCTGGTTATTCCTACATTTTATACATCTCATGCGTTAAGAAATACACGTTCTTAAAGTTCATTCACTCACTCATTCAGTTACATGGTCATGTTGCGTTTCCATTTCTGAAACATTCGTATAAAAAATAATTATCACTCCTCTTATTTTGCTTGCAAAGCTGATAATTAAAACTCATGGTAACAAATGCCACTAATTACATGTCTAACACAAGTTCATTGTTTAAGCGCTTTTTGTCTTAAAATTTGATGTCTGGTGATTTCTGTATCGTATCTCGAAACAAAACGACTTTTGCATATTACCATTGAAATTATCGTAATGTGAACGTATTATTAGACTCTTTATATATTGATGTAAAACATAAACAGTACAGCCTAAAGCGAAAGGTGAACTAAGGCCCACGATCCTTAGCCCAAAGATTTCCATATTAAACGGTTGCTTTGCGGAAGATACAACTCTATTCGCTACGTCATAAGTGATTTCGCAACCCTTTAAATATTTTATTTTCACTATTGTATTAATTACATTTATTTCCTTCTTAATATCATGCGTACAGTATATTCTTGTATAGATAATATACTTTATTACGTATAGCTAGGTGACGTTGTTTCTCAGTTATTGTTAAAATTCTACCCCGTGACAAAACACCTACAGTGGAATATTTAGTTCGTAATGATATCGGCTATAAAATAACGGTATGCGGAGGCGCGGGCCGCATGCGCTCGTCAGCCGGCGGCAAGTCGGGCGTTACTCACCGACGATAATTGCAACATCATAAGCGACCGCGCGAATTACCCGCGATTTCGACTCCACTCAACCCGACTGTTTGCTTTATGTCGTAGTGCGATTAGCGCTTGACCGCCGGGTACGACAAATGAGATCGTATTTGGTGTTTTCGCAAATAGAATCAAATATTGAATAATGTGATATACTAGGAGTGGCGCGCGCACGGCAGAACTATGGCGCCACCTGTCGCCGGCGGTACATTTTTGGCAATTGCAATGTTTGGAAATTGAATAGAAATAGAGTTGCAGATGGCTCAACCATTCAGCTATATATATTTGGCGTTTAGGTTGCGACATGGATTTATGCGGGCGTGGGAAGACGATTAGTACACTTCAACTACTTAAATGTACGAACAATGGTACATTCAATGGTCAACAAACAGGGACTGCTTGAAGCAGTCATTGGCGGCAGTTGACGTTTGCTGTAGCGGCACCGAAGTTTGCTGTCGTCGCTATTATGCTATCGGTATTATGCGGGATTTCTGTGGGATTTCTAATTTTCATAATTGCGAAAATCCTGTTACATTCACATAGTGGTTTTATATATAAATTATTTGTTCTCGCTATTGAACATGACGTAGACGGAGATGACCTTGATGATACTAATAATGACATTAAGTGCAGTTGCACTATAACTTTATGTATTACTAGCCCCTTGCACGCCACTCCGTTCGAGCGCAATTAAAAAAAATCTTAATTAGTTGCCTATGTGTAATTACAGACTGTTTCTATTTCATCCGGATCTATTTAGATACCTGATAACAAACATCCAACCATACATCCATCTTAACACTGGCATTTATAGTATGAGTAAGAAGTAAGATTAATAAGATAGTATTACTATATTTAGGGATCTCCTGTTTACTTAAATAGTACACGAACCTTAGTTGTATTTATAGGTACAAGTTATGCGGTGGAACAGTATCTTAAAACGAATACTTGTTAATGAATGAAGTAAAAAGAAAATTGTACAAATAATCAATTGAAATTTATTATTCTGTTTTGACCTAATCAAAGTTCTATAGACATAACAATGTTAGTTATGAAACATACACAACAGATTTAAAGTAGGATGAGCGAAACTCGAACAAACGTCGTATTCATTGGCGTCAGCGACAGACTTCTTGTGTCCGGTCGCGACGTCCTCACGAGCCGTTCATAAATCATGATACTTAATCATTGATACTAACAACCCCTTGTTTATTTCACTTACAGTCACTTATTATAACATTTTATAATTTTCCATTAAACTTCGATGCAATCAAATATACAACCCAACTTTTAAATGTCTTTTACACTTTCTTTTACACCATATAACATCATACAGTAGTTTTAACAATTCGAGTGCCTGATTTTATTTCAACTTAGGGCGCTATTTTCTCTTAAGGAACTCTCATTAAGCTTTAGAGTGATCTCTCACTTATCTATGCTTGTCAAATAGCATTACTCATTAATTTCATTTAATTAAGATATAAAAAATTATCAGCATAAACAAAAAAATAATTTAAGTCTTAGTCATTACACGATTAACAGTGGAGAAAATGATGTAAATCAACTTTAAAAGGTTTAATAAATTTGAAACGTTTCTCATTAAAAAAATAAAAAGAGATTTATTTCGAACGGTATATGTATGCTAAATGCCGCATAATATCCGTCTGATTTGGTCCGTTGAAAATGGAAATTGCCAAAATTAAATGCGTAAATAAAATTCACTTTACATGTTAGTTGTCCGACAAAGCTGAATTTTTATACGTTGTTATTTCGAATTTTAGTCAAACTAAAATTTTTTGACAGTATTTTTTATTTTCATTTTATATTTTATAATAGGAAATGAATAAATCTTTCTTTGTAAATTGTAAAAAAAAAAACTGTAACATCTACGAGCATTGTTACTACTGTTTATAAAAAGAGGCGGAGTTTTTATAATTGTTAGGAAATTAGGTATTTTTTTTGTAATCGAATTGTTTTATTTAAAATAGTTAAAATTTCCATTTTAAAATAGCAATAAAGCAATGTTGACCTATAATTGAGTCTTTCTATTAATTTAGACTACTTTAATTGATATAAAAAAGCTCCTTCTAGCATCTTCAAATCTAAAATTATACTGTGTATCTTATCAATCTATATTTATTTACTAGTCGCTCCCTAAATAACTTACAGACGTGACTTCCTGATTAAAAAGGGAATTATGTAAGGCAGCTCTTCATACATAATAATTGAAACAGCTGAAAGGCGGCGGATGCATTTTTTGTTAATAATACGTTGTAACGGTGCATTTGTCCGGAAGGCAAAGTTCGAGAACATTCCATCTATGGTTGTCGCTGAGGGTTATTTTCTGCAGTCGCATACCAATTAGCGTTCATGCGATGCACTTCTCGGGTCGCCGGATCAAATCTGCTACCCAATGTTGTGCGTTTGCATATTGAAAAGCGATATTGACATTGGGTTGGTCGATTTATTTACGTCCGACCTCGCGGCCGCGCTATCGTTTTATCACGAATAGATTTTGTTTGACAATCTCTTTGCTTACTAAAAAGTTTAAATTTACTGTATAAGTAGTAGTTCTTAAGTTTTTATTTCATCTACTTTTATCAAGTGGGATACTACACATGTTGGTCCATTTCAGATTTAATTCTAATAAGCTTGACAGATCTCACTAGTCACTTATCAACGTCTACCAATTCTTATCGCCGTTTTCATCTTGTAGTTAGTTAATTGCATATTACTTCGTTCAATGTTTGTCTCGGTAAAAATTCACAGTTTTGCAATCGCACAATTTATGTGACTCGCATAAAACTGGGCTAACAATCATCATAAAAAGATGTGGAAGAATAAAAAACTCGTATTACGAAATAAAAATTCAGATGTGGGCGAAAGGAGTAATGTGCCCAGAGATCAACGAATGCATTTAAGGTAGTTAATGACCGACCTCGTATACCAAGACAATATTCAATAAAATATTGATCGAAAATTCTAATAAGATAATAGATCCCTAAAGATTTCTTAATAACCAGTTACCTACACAAGACTGCTTGTTTAAGTGCAAATTCTAATTAATTTCATAAGATCTAAGACCAATATTGAGAAAAGGAAAATTACTTAATTATTTTCCTTTTGCTCTGTGCTTGCAATTCGTAAGCTCACATCTTATATGAAGCCTTTAATATCACTATCTCTCAACAATCTTGTAACATTCATTGCTACGTAACATTTTAAAATATATAATATAAAAATATATTCGCACAATATATTATACATCATAAGAATTCTACACAAAATTCGCTACAGTTAAAAAAAACGCCGTGAAAAAATAAATTCGCATACATAATTAGTAAACATATAAATGTAAATAACAGATATTTTACGAAAAAAAAAATACATGTACGCACCTTTCTATTCTGGACGGCGGGGGTCAATCCCACCTGGGAGCCCATTTCCGCTAAAATATTTTTCGGCATTTTGTCGTAGTGATGTCACAGGTTGCACTGAGAGACACGAATGCGATGCGGTGTGCGCGGCGTGCGCGCGCTTTCGCGAATGATTGCGAAGGCGCGCACGCGCACCGCACTTATAGCGCCTGCGTGACGTCTTGCCCGCGCCGCGCCTGTTTCCCGCACGGCACAGCACCAACTTAAGCCATAAACAGTTGCTCGTTTATAACGTTAATTCTTCTAGCCCGCCGTGGATAATGCCCAATATAACTGTTCCACATTACTTACTATATTAGACGGAACTCAACGGGTCGTTTGGGTTGGTAGTTCCTCTGAGTAGATCTGCACCACACTGGAATCAATTGTCTACGATGCTCTACGGCTAGCCAGGCACCGAACGAAATGCGATCCACGAAATGAAAGTGATGGATGAAGTAAGTTATGGCCTAAATATGAATTTAACGAAATAAACCTGAATAATACATAAGCATAGCGTCCCAAGCATATGAACAAAATTATTAACTATTGTGGTCTGCTATTGATTGTACTAAATAATTATTTACTTCAAAAAATACTGAAACAGTGTTGCATCGAGTTTTCTGATCCTCGAAACTGAAGATTTATTGGGGAGACACTGTTAGAAGTGCCCCCGAACATTTACTAATTCAGTAAAATCTGGACTGAAATTCAGTACTTGATTTTACCATTAGAATTGTCTAAAGATGCCATCCGGTCAATTATCAATTTGCACTGTTGATTGGCTCGTGCCTCAAAACAAATTCATAATTGCTACATTTATAAATCCTATCGGCGGTCAATTAACTTTTCCTTTCCTTCTGAAATTTTTATCCACAAATCTCAATATGTAATAACCTGCACATTCGCGTACCAAAAATTCTTCTCAAAAGTTTTCCGATGTTTTCGCTTCATTTATTAATAGCTTGATAATTTATATAATATTCAGTTAATAAAGATTCAAGATAATTACAAATACAAACATTCCAATATGTTTGTGCACGTCGCATAAGTACGCAAATATTGCTACCAATTTCTTTAATAAATGCACTTAACGCAACAACCAGTTATTAAATATTTATGGATTGTTATAAGAATTTATTTATTATTATTAAGTAAACACAAGTGGAACAGTTGTCCGTGAAAACCAAGAGTCTATGACGGAGAGAGGGGGAAGTTGTATGCTAGCAGCAATGGGCGGGCGGCTTTAATTGACTAAATTCTTGTGACGTCACTACTACGCTGTACAAATACGTCACACTAATTCATAAATGTCTTCATTACTATCAACGAAATGACGCCCACAATTGTACATACCTTCTATAAAGAACCATACACTTCAGACATACATAAACAGGAGTAGAATAGTATGCAAGTTGCATATTACAAAATAGTATTCAATATGTAGGTACATTTATTATTTGACTAGCTGTCACACGCAACTCCGTCCGCACGGAATAAAAAGAAACGTAATAAGTAGCCTACGTGTTCTTCTAGACTATGTTCAACATATGTGACAATTTTCATCAAGATCCTTTGAGCCGTTCCGGAGATACCTTCAAACCAACTCCATCCACCCATCTCAACTTTCGCATTTATAATATTAGTAAGAAGTAAGATAAGTTCATAATTTTTTTGGATAAAAGTTATTGATAATCAGATCGTCAGATATTTAATCAAGTCAAATAAATATTTAACACACAGTTTTTAAGAAGGAAGCAAACGCATTAACGCAGTGGGTCTGGCACAAATATTTGTGACAATCGCCTTTGTACATATCTTCATCGTCAATTGACATAACTAGTGTGAGGTTTTTGGTGTACTTTACACCCGATAAAGGTGGGGGGTGTAGCACAATTTTAATACATTTTTTTCTATAGCGATACGATGGCAATTGGCACAAATATTAGTGCATGGCCCACGTAAGACAAGATGCACCGTCACCATCTTTGTCCGAAACTAAGAAAAACCAAGTATAAATTTGAGAAAAAGCCTACAGGAAAATAAAGAAAAGTGTAAAAAAGCATAAAAATATCCGGCCCGAACATTTTATATTCTATGTTTGTTGTGAATTCGTGGGATTTTCCCGTCTACTAAACATTTTAAGCAAATTTGGAAACAAAGTGTATTTACTTATTTTTTGTGAGGACGTGGATTTTCCTGGACGGACATGCATATTCAAGCAACGTCTGTGGCTACTGACTCTACTTTGATTTTAAGCACAGGCGGTCGAGGATGTTTTCATTTCTAAGATCATAATAGTACCTACGTAGTGTGATACTAACAGCGTAAATTGATTTAGTCAATATGCAAACGCAGAATTACATTAACAACAGGTAATTTCCTCATCAAATGTATCGATGACGCTCTATTGGGATCTATTGTAAATTGTTTAATAAAAAATGTTATGTATAGAATCTGTTCGGTGCATTCAATCAATATATATTTAGTCCTAGCCAACGTAAACGATCAACAATTACGACTTGTTGAACAATGACCCGCTAAATACGTGATACATTTGTTGGGAACTGACTATTGCATTGATAAGCAACAATTACATACGCAAGTAAACATTGCAGTTTACACTAATGCGGCTTATGGTTATGGTAAATAGTAGACAAAATTGTAATGACATAACGACTATCGGAAAACAAAAATAGCGCTTAAACTTACTTAATTCAAACTTAGAAATAAAGCATCGCGACGCAGGGTTCCATAAAACCTACTTCAATAGTTAATGAAAATTCGTACAATAGTGCATCAAGAATAAACCGGGACGTCGTGCGAGTGTAGAGTAAGAATCAAGTCAGGTGACTGACGTCCAGGATATAGGGCGCCGACAGGATGGCACTGATTGGATTATAATGACGCGAGGAGGCCGAGAGACCGCGTCTGTTGATTAATTTCCTTACTGTACTTTAATATTTTTCTAAGACCAATTAGCGATTAATTGAAAATTTTGGGAAGATAAAGAATCGAATGATATATTATCACATTTCAAAATCGATAAAGCCATTTAAGTTGACGACTTAAATATATAAATAAAAAGTGTAAATGTGTGTACAAAAATGTGATTGTTTCTAAATATTTGCTATCGGGGAGTCTAGCGGTATTCAACTTTAAAAGCAACAGTCATTTCGTAACCACTGAGACAACGCGGAAACAATAACCAATAGGACGCAGCTTTAAAATGTGTATATGTAAGAAAAAAGTTCGAGCAGTGGTACAATACAGGGCCCTGAGTGTACATCTTTATGAGTTGCACTAAATCATGAGTAATACATAGATAACTGACCAAATTCTTGTCTTCACTCCCGTTAAGGACACGGGCAACTTACAATAAAGTGAATTTAATATGAAATGTATGAGATGGAGTAAGGCCACCTTTGGGTCGCTACACCGCTCTGGTTAGTGATGTATGAAATAATAACACCACGGAATCAGTAAATGAATTTTATTTGCAATATTTATACAATGAAATATATTCAAACACATGACAATATTGAGTTATCTCTTACAAATCTCAATCACCAATATTCTTTTTTAATTTCGTAATAAATTTATCAATCCTAACAATATATACTATAATTTAATCAATAATAAAACAAAATTGTACAATTTTATAAAAAAAAAAACAACTTTTATAAATAAATGCTACATGAACGTATTTACACTATTTTAAGATCCTGAATACTTTGTCGGCATCCATAAGTATTCAATGAGATATATTCTAGAATTTAGCTTTATATTACGATTTATTATATCTACATAATAATATAATACTTTGGAAATGCCTAACAACTTTACAATACCAAAAAATTACCTATTTAAAAAATGCTTTATAGACGAAAATAAACTATCTGAAAAAAAAACTACTCTTAATCCATTGGAGTGTCATTATTTTAGATATAATTAACAGATACATTAATTCATAAATATTTGAATAATATTAATTCGGTTTTATATTGAGGCTAGTTGTTTTAATTCAATTTCATTGTAAATATTATATATAAAAAAAACTTATCCAAAATGTACATTTATAAAACTTATTTTGGAGAGGAATGCCTTCGATAGTTAATGGATTTTGTATAGACGATATAATTGTAAATCTATACAGATTAAAAGATGTTATTTTTAATAAAATACAATAAATAAAATGGCAATATACCTAAGGTACTTGAAATGCATACTGTTGCGACAATAAAAAAAAAACTTAAAATCTATTGATATCATGAAGTGGTAATAAATCTCTGGTATCATTTGACCAATACATTCCGAGACATGTAACTTCATCATATCATTAATCTATATTCATAATTATTAACAGTCTTACAATAAAATGTCAACAAATGGAAGATCAACCAACGCATATTACTTTAATATTTACGAATACAGTGAACGTTACGTAAATTGGAAGTTAAAGCACATTATAGCGAATTCAAAAGTGTACGAATTACATTAATGGGAAGTGTACGGCGCAGTTGTGTTGTATGGCTGCGCAGAGTGTAGCGTGCAGCGAGTACGTTTGTGTGGGCG
>JAOPJD010000025.1:2097951-2144884 GCA_026167825.1 Papilio polyxenes | reverse complement strand
CGGACATAGGATACTTTTTATCCCGTTTCCTTTTTTTTAATTCCGCGGGAACGGAGTCGCGGGCAAAAGCTAGTTTAATACAAAATAAAAGTATTTTTGCATTTTGTGGATTTTAATGTCCATGTATATTTTAAGAATATTGTTTGAAAATATTGGTTAATAAAAACTAGAGCCAATTGCATGTCTAAAGATGTTATTGAGAAGTATCACGAATACTGATTAAAGTTTGCTACAACTTTCTCTGGTTGGATGTGCAAAATAAAGTATACGTCAAATGTAGTTAGTCTATTCATTATAAATATTTTTGACCGAAGTAAAAAGGGTTTCCCGCTAGTCCTATCGAATCCATCTCGAGATAAACGTGATAATTGCTACCCTCACCGGGCCAGAAAAGTTTGTCGCACTATAGTTCTGTTTAAATAATAGGATAATGTAATTATCAAACAGGATTATTGTAAATATAAATATGATTATGCAAATTACATTTAGATATTGAGTTACGTTTTAGTTCATTGGATTGGATTTAAATGGGTGTAATTTTTTTTTAATTATGTTGGAATGGCTGTTATCTGAGGGCTTCCATATTTTAATGAAAAGTCAAATATTAATACTTTTAAATAGCTGTAAATGGATAACTAAGGTTTTAATTAAAAATTACAGCGTTAAATAATTACGTAATGCAACAAAACAAAATAGACCACTTCACTTAGTAAGTTGATTTTGCGTAAGTGAAATTACACCCAATAAAAATCAAGCGATTTTTGTGAATAATAAATTTCTTATAAATTGTTTTAAAAGACACCCTTAGTTTTATTGCATTTTTTTTTCAGGGAATTTACAAATAAAACATTGATAAACAGCCTTTAATTATTTTAAATTTGAATAAAAACATTTTAAATTTATTTCTTTGTATTTTTTCTTCGATATTTGGATGTAACAATTAAAGAGGAAAATTGTGACAAAGTATATTTTTAGCACCATTTTTTGGATTTATTTATATTAATTTAAGTGCAGATTTATGGAATAATTAACAATTCCAACATCTTCCAGTCTATTTTAACTCTTCCTTATTATCGTGCGAATCCACTGCCGAAGACATGACCGAAAAATATTTGCATAAAATATCTTTACTTCTACTCTTTGTGGAAATGGAGATTACAAATTGTTTTTCAATATGTTGTCACTACAGTGGAAACTTGCGGTTAAGACATTAATTAAGCTAGATGAGATGAAATAAAACGCACAATGAAACATCGAAGTCACTTTATTGAAATATTTTACAATATTGATTTACAATTTGAAGGGAAAAGTAAATAAAAATGAAAGCGAAGGAGATTTGTATAAATAAGTACAAGTGGAAAAAGCATTAGTTATGGTGGTACATCACAACCTGATCCTGCAAGACTTTAATCGTGAACTGGCGGCGTCCAAAAACCACACAACAAAATGTTGCCCATGTTCTAACAACAGCTGTTCAGTGTTGCAATGCACCGAATATTAAATATATAAATCAACCGTTAATTAAATTTATAAAATAATTACAATTATTATACATATTTTGTTAACAATTTCTATTTTGTTGTTTGATCGTCACATTGATAACCGTGGGTTTTTATTGCCGTAACATTCATACAGATATTACTATCTTAGTTTGTCATAATTGAATATAGACACTGTATATTATATGAAGGTTCCGATATCGAACAACCCACGGTCACTTAGGTGTATGTGCAATGAAATTACGTGACGCAATGTTGAAATAAAATAAAATATTTATTAGCAAGGAGCAGACTTAATTTCCATATATGACCGGCCCTCTCGAAAATCCTAGTACCTTATTGTAGTGTAGGTATATACGGAGTATTTATTTTAAGTTTACTATACCTGTGACAGGTACCCCAATCATGTATTGGGTTAAGGTAAGTTACATACGGTCTCTGTGATAACAGTGGCCAGAGGTGTCATAAAAGGTACACTTATAAATTACAGTATTGGTGATATGAAGGGGAAAAAATTTATATACTGTCCTGCGATCCAGTTCAAACAACCGTATGAAAATATTTTCAATGTGGTTGTTTATGCCCTATTCAAGTATGACATTTTATGAATCATAGGTGTCAGAATTGAGGGTGCGGTCAAATTTGTAAGTGTATCTTGGTATTGCCGTGAGTTTTCACTGCCGATATACATGCTCTGAAACATACTTGTCTTACTCCAAAGTGAATGAGAGGGAAGATTATTTAATGTACCAATAGCTGTTGCTCCTTGCTTCATAAATTGTTTATATAAGCAAATAAATTTTAAACTTATATGTTTCATTACATTTTGTTGCAACGATCATTAATGTATATAAGTGCATATGCTATGTTATGACGATATCGGGGATACACGATTCGATGAATTTCGAAAGACATTGGTAACATGAAACTATGTAAAGTTTACAATTTTCTTTGCTTAAATGCAAGTTCATGAACTTTACCAAAGGACATTTTCTTGTTAATAATTTATGAAACTATTATATATATGAAACTTTCGTGATTTGGAACGCATTTATCTTTTTCATTAAGATCTTCTTGTTTTTTTGTTAATTCTGCTATTTCAAAATGTAATCTAAAACCGTATAGTTTTTTTTACATTTTTTCCTTTTAATTTGCGGATCTCATTTAATATTTTAGAAACTATTATTGTAATATACATTTATGTATATCATTTATTGTCTATAGGCAAGATTAACGCAATTATGGGATCAGTACATCATCTTACAAAGGAAAGTGTAATTATTATACATACGATATTAAATACTATAGAAGTTAGATACGCCTTCGACCAATACATTTAACATCTATCAATATTGGATGGATATTAGTTTAAAAAAATATGCTGCAAAATTTAGGTTATTTCATAAGACCTCATCTTTATGTATACTATTCGAAAAGCTCTTAACATTAAAAATCTTATTTAAAAGTTAGGCATAACGACAACGGAGAGTAGAGGTCTGTTGAACCTCCACCCTTTATCCTAAATTATAAGTAAATTGATTAAAAATCGAATATGTAAATTTGAATGAAAAATGCCTAAGCTCGTTTTAGCAAAACTTCAGCGTATCCAACGCAAGTAAATTGGATAGGATTATAATGTGACCCAAACGGGAACTTGCACCGCGACGCACTGTCTGACGCCAAATTCTTTTCAATGATTCGTTAAAAGTTATATTCGTTAAAATTTAATTATTATTATAGGAAGATATCTTTAATCACTTAATCGATGCTTAATAGAATAAAAAGTGAATTAATTTTGTGTTTATATTCAAATATATTATGAACACGCTTTTACCTGGACGGAGAGGGGACACGTGAAAAAGAAAAATGATATCAATTAGGAAAATTTGTCAAAATTTACCGATTTTATTAAAAAAAAAAACGTATTATATTATTGTAATTTACTGATTAATTCATAGTTTTTTTTAATGTTTTCGAGTAATGGTTTAAAGCTGTGTAATGATGATTAAATCGTATTACTTTTTTAAAATTAAATACAAGATGCTGATCCCATTTGCGTTTCGGAATTCATACGATCGTGCGCCCCCGGCAGTCACCGAGTCGTGCACTCGCACACAAAACATTAGTGTACTTGAAAACCGTAAGTTACATAGCACATGTTTAAAACGTCTGCAAACATCACCTAACTATACATCGTGAAACAAATTAAATTTATAGAGTTACAGCTGATTCCTAAAGACCATATTATATACAGCCGATAAGTCAAAATTAATATCGTCAGACTTTATATAATAATTTTTTTTTGCCAATTCCACCCTAACTACAAAATATTACTCGAATAGAAGTATGTGTTTCCATCAGCATAAACTATGTGGTTAACAACTACGTAATGGCAAGTTTAATGAACAGTAAAGAAGAATAACTCAAAAAAAGATTTTCTTAGGAGTTTAGCTGGCTACATGAGTACACAGTTACACATATAGTTATTACTAGAACAACTAATTCTCACTACACTTATTACATGAAATACGAAGACTTCGTACAGGTCGAATCGTACGAATACATAGATCGTAGCTAGTTGTTAAATATTTCCGATGGACAAGGTTGATCGTCTTTTTAGCAAGTCGGAAATCGAATTGACTGTCTGCATCTTCATGTTATTTGTAGTGTCTTCATGTGTCTTGAGTGTAGTGACAATTAGAGATCTTTATACATTAAAATGGGGTCCTTGATGACTTACCTTTTTAAGAAAGACATAAAGTTTCATGCAATATCAACTAATAATACTGAGCGAAAATCATAATACGCCTTAAAAGCAAATACGGCGTACCTACAATTTTGGCCAACATGAGTAATTCACGATTAATTCTAAATATCTCATGTCTATTTCATCAAAGCCGAAGCATAACCTTTAAGGAATTTAATTCAGTAATTTAGTGGCATTTGCTATTTTTTATTTCAGTGCTTCCTAAACAACAGGATTTAAAGACCTTCCTTATCGATATTTTTAATTTACATCATAGTGATAAATTAAAGACCAAAAACGTTCAAATGTTTGTGTTCCTTTTTTAGGAAAATGCAGAATTAATAAAAAATAAAAAGTCGACAACAATCAACTAATATACATACTGATTATGTTCAATTACTGGAATGGTTTGAAGAAGGTATTGATTGTTGCATTGTCGCTAAGTCATCGGGACCCACTTGTTTTAAAACAACAAACACCACATGAATTAACTACTATTAAAATCTGACATCAAATTAATTCACGGTTTCCTGCAACAGCCTCGGATACCTGTTTCTACAATAATTTCAATTTCTGAACAATTATTGTGGTACAAATAAAGTGTTGATTAATATTGCATACTTCATGTATAGAGAAGTTTTCATACTTTTACTCTCGTAGTACCACTTTTAATGTTTTATGGTTTCGGTGAAACACCACCGGTAGATCTTTTGTGAATCCCCGGAGGTCCACAGTCTAATTGAGATCACTGATGTATATTCGTCAGTGATTCAAATAAGATATTGTTGTGATTAGATTTCCTGTGATATACTTGTCCCACAATAACATCAAGAACTGAAAAAATAATGCTCATTTTACCTGGCCGTATCATAACAACGAATCAATGTAATTGTTGTTAATTAAGATATGTTGTATAGACAATGTTTGAGTGCGTCTACTTCGGGCACACGTAAAACGTGCATTACTTACAATAATAACCATTAAATACCATTGACATTAATCTACGTAGTAAATACACATATATATTTGAACATCATTAATCAATAAGGAATGTTTTAAGATATTCGCGCAATTTAAATAGATGTATCCATAAAGAAGACTACAGTCAAAACAATTGAAGTCGGTAAGGCAGTAACCCCTCTTGCTGACTGGGGCTTAGGATGCCACCGTTGGCTGTTGCTCATCCGCTGCCATCCTCTACACGACATCCTGCCCGATGCCGCTGCCCTTCGTCAACCCGGTGTCAGAATATGTCCGAGCGGCTTGACGAAGGCCCAAATAATATATGTTACTCCAACTTACATTTATAATTATTCATACTTCACATGAAAAATATGTTGTTTGTTATGTTCTATAATTGCAGTTACATCTATTTAATTTGCCATGTTTTTCTATTTAATAATAGAATTGCATGAAACATAAATATTAACAAAGGAGGATTTATTCTACATTAATTAGTAACTACTGTTCTACTCTAATTTACATATATGGGATAAATGTCTTTTACCTAAATGTTTAACCGCTATGAAATGTGTAATAATGATATGATGACAATTATTTCAAATGTACTGTAACAACTAACACCGATTGATACATTGAAACAAATCTACGATTCAGTCCTCTCCACGAGATCGGGTCACAATTATGAGGGCAAATGGAGTGTCGGCTGCGAGGGCTGCGGGTGGCCGAGCCCTGATGCAGTGAAATGGCACGGAAGCTTTACACCTCCAATGTTTAGATTGATTTTAAAACTATATGCGTGTGCTGTTGGACGGACCTTAGAACCAATGTTCGCAAAATGTGTACGAAAATATGAACTTAACGCGTTAATGCCACTTAAATATAAAACGTTATTCATTTAATTAAATGATAAAAAACGTTTCGAAAAAGACAATCGCTTGGAACTGGAGCTACAAAGCGCGCCGGCTGTTGCCGGCTGAGATGCGGACACTTGTCAACGATTTTTTTTCGGTAGAATGAAATTCAACAACTGATACCTATCGGATTTAGTCTGATTTAATTATTTGCGAGGTAAAGTTTGGTCTAATGTTTGTATTTGGGTCTAAGTACGTCAATTAAGGTACAGTACAGAATATAAAAGGTAAATCAATAATCAAAAAGATCCGTTTTGAGCAATGTGTGTATACAGCCCTACATAATTTCCCGTCATATTGTACCGACGCAAACTTTGTCATTCCAGGTCGTCTACTGCACCTTTAACTGATCACAAAGAACCTCACATTGTGAAGAATTGACATACGTCGAGATCCGGAGTGTTTCGAGCTAAAGTTGAAGCACCCGACCGCCAACACAATCATATTAGACTAAAACCACGGAACGTTTAACAACAAATATAACATTAAATTCACGTCTTACTGGATATGTCTCTAAGATAATTTTAAAAGTTAATAATAAACACAGCTCTTTGTCTCAGCGACAGCTCAGCATGGCATTCGACTGATGGTGGTGACTGAGAAGGCAGCCCGAAGCCGGCGGCGACTGGGGGCGGTGGCGGGGGACGCAGTGTCGCTGCGCACGCCCTTTACACCCACACTTCTCACAACGACTGTACTTGTGTGCTATGCATAAGTATTACTTCAGTCTTTTAATTTCAGTTTGCGATCTCTTTTCTTACTCAATTCTGTCGCTGGCCTTGATGACTCACAACCGTACATACTTTGCTTAATGATTAACATATAAACATTTATTAACAGATGGACAACATCGATGTTTACGGACTACATATAAACAGTTCTAGCGAGACCGCTAGATCCGAGGCTGCTACATTTAACACATATAAATATTTTACAACATACAACATAAATAACTTATAACTATGAATTTATAATCCGAGCCCGTCTAACATTGTAAATGTTTAAATGCGTTAGTATCGCTTCAGGCTCGGAACTCAAACGCAGATACATTAGAAACTAACATTCTGAGCAACAGAAAGCTACGAACAAAGTTGTATGCGGTTCAGGTAAGGCCCCGTCGAAGTCGACAGGGCGACCATTTGGAACCGCATAAGCGAGTCAGAGCAACGCGTGATAGCTGTACACGAGTAGTCGCTCAGTCATGTTGTTTTAATGTATCTGAAAAGGTTATCGCGCACTTATTAACTCATAACCCTCCCGACACCACCCCGTTTCGCGATCGTCACGACGTACACTTGCCGTTACCGATGAGTGGGATAAAGATACATACCATAACTATACCTCATTCTCGCTCGCAGAGGTTGACGGCGCGTGGTCGTCTAGCCAATCCCTCGCCGACGAAGGCTCGCCCAAGCTTCGTCGATCGCGAGATTGAGGTATAGTTAGAGTATCTTTAACCTGCTCAATCGGCGACGAAAAGAGTAAGTCGCGACGAATGTGAAGTGGGGCGATGCGGTGTCGGAAAAGTGAGGAGTATATAAGATCACGATAACCTTTATTAACTTCATTATTTCTTTTTCAGTTACACGTGTCTAGTGTATCAATTGGTATATACCTATCTTTAAAACCTACATACTTCAAGCTTTAAAGCCCAAACATACATTATAATTTTGGGAAGCCTAAAATATGTAAGTCATAAAGACATAGTATAACTAGCCAGGCCGCATTAATTTTCATAGAGTCGGCATGTAGAGATGTTAATCCGTGTTCATGTTGTCGTAGTAAAGAATCGCCGGAGCGCAGCTTGCCGTTTGGCGCATAGCGACGACATTTACATTCATTTTAGTCTATTGCACGTGATTTTTTTAAACCTAACGTACATGTCAATCTAGGCCTATTTCCACTGAATATTGTTTCATTTCTTCTAAGTTAACATTTGTGATGAAATGCAGAAAGTGTTTATGCGGTAGATAAGCTTTTACTATACATATATTTATATATTTACAATTGATATAACCTGCCAAGAAGCTTATTTGAAGAAATGTTGTAGTATATTTGTAAACACTTTGACCCTAATATTATGACGAGTTATAATTATTTGCAATACGTAGTTAAACAATTGTTTGAAGTAATGAAGCACATATACATATTAGTTCACGGGTACACTGACGGCTAATGGGGCGCTATGAGAGTTCGCGGCGAGCACTAATATGGCTCACGCACGCCTGACGGGTTAGCCGAGTACAGCAACTCACGCGCGCCTGGCAGGTCCAATGGCTCACTCGAGCCCGACTGAGTAGTCAAGTACAGCAGACCACATACGCCTGACGGGTTAGTTGGGTACAGCAGCCTACACACGCCTGACGGGTTAGCCGAGTGCTGCTTGCGAGCGCCTGACGGGTTACCAGAAAGTAGGATTTAGACGCGGCAGGCGGGCGGGGAACGCGGCGAGCGCGCCGCCAGCCGGCCGCGCCACACCGACAGCGCTGGCTCCTGCAGCTCAACGAGCTCGTTCGCACTCTCGCGCCGGCCCGCCTTCTCTGCGAACACACGACGCACACTGTTATAGCACTCGCAGAATCAGAATACACAAAGGCAGGACGCCGCCGCCCGCTCCTACATACAAGTATCAAATGGAAATGAGACAAACCAAACACCGTTTCCTATCGTTGATGACGTCAATTATTATGATCAATATTATCATTACTTGATTATTATTAGCTGAATTTGAAGCTCAAATAATATGGTTGAAAAATTTAGTACGTAATGTTAATTTATATGACAATTGCTCAAAATAGAAACACAGATGTAATTTATTGGGACTTATTATGTAAGGTAATTATATTTTAGTTTAGTCTACTGCGTTAAAAGGTACATACATACATACATACATCCTTTTTTATATCGTATTATTACATTGCGAACAATAACGATACGTATACAAATTAATCAACAACAACCATACATATACTACACGGGGCGGGAGTGACTCGGAGCGGGGACGTAAGCCATGCGCAGGCGCGGCCTGCCACATTCTCACGCGACAGCGGACGGAGGACGGAGGACGGTACAGCGATCACATTAGTCGGCACGCATTACATTACTTAACACTATTTCGAGTACGACAGAACTCTTACAGTCGTTGTATTCGAACAGCTTCAAGCAGTGGACATCCTCAAGCAGCCGGCGTGCTGCTGGCAGCATTGCCGTTAAAAAATGTTACCAGCAGTACGTCAACTGTTTCAAGCTGCCATTGTGGACTGCTTGAAACTGTCCGTTTACCGTGACCCTTACAATTTTACAGAAGACAGGCTTTGCATCATAATTTTCTATATGCATGACAGTTATAAACAGGTCTAGAATTTTATATAAATAAATCATTCTATTTTATTTTAATTCTGTCGAACTCGAGGGACACGCAAGCATAGACGTACCTCTAAGAGCCTGTGATTATCTAAATGTATACTGACGTAGTTAGAACCATGCGAGTTTCCGGGTGCATGCTTTTGTTATCACATTGACACAAAGTTCCTGCTCAAGGTGGTTCAGTTAGAGACCAATTGCCAAACGGTGTTATCGCTAAAGGCTACCGCCCAAATACGTGGATCGCCTTTGTACGACCAGTATTAATTTTTAGTAAGTGATATTTTAAATTTGGAAAGAATGAATTTTTTACAAATAAATTTTATATTGCCAATTCAGGTAAAGTGTGATTTTTGTGGAATTATTGTCTTTGTATGGGACGGGCACACAATGGCTAAAGGCTCAACGACCAGGTTACACCAAAACAAGGAAAGACACATCGAAAATATGTAGAGTATCAACCCCCGACGATTGAAATAATTTGATAAGTTTCCATTTGTTGAATCCTTGATTAATTTAACGAATAAAAATAATCAATTTTCGGTATTAACCATTGTTTCGTCGGAGGTTTGGAATTATATGTATTAATGAAAACGTCTATTTAATTATCAAAAGAAATAAATTTAATAATAAATAATTTTTAAAATTCTGAGCTAATACTTTACTGCCGATTTTCTTTTTCCCATGACTCAATGAACATTTTGAATAGACGTTTTCATGACAGGAATATTTTAAAGAGTTTATTGAAGGACACACTAATTTATAACTTATTTGGACAACATTGAGCTGAGGTGAGGATCGTACGAGAGCCCGCGGGCCCGGTCGTCTTTGTTTGCCAATAGATTGTGCTAACGAATTCGTTCAGTCGTCGTTAGGATAATTAAAATATTTTTCAGTGAGGCGGGCGGCTCTCGCGCCTGACGTTTCACATAAATCACAGCAGTTGTATTCTATTATAGATCTGTGTGAAACGACAGCATTAGGGGACATGCATTCTTAATAATTTTTTTGACTTACTCCTCTAATGTCCCGAGTAATGATGGATTTGAACAGAAACTAATAAACAAATAAAAATGTATTAATATTGGGAAAATGTATCAAATAATGAGAAATAAAAAATTATGAAATATCATTAGAAACATCTAGTGAATCCTCAGTACCGTATTAATGATTCTCATGAAGGTTTCATCAATTTGTTTATGTTATAATACGGATAATCCTTTATTCCATTACAAGTTTAATTACAATATTTAAAAATGCAGCAACATGTATAAATGATTCAATTAATTCAAAGTGACACTTTATACATTAAATTGAATAACTAAATGAACTTGTTGTAAGATGCTTTTGTGCATCATGAAAACAAGTGAATGTTCATAGTATCTAACGTAGTCTTCTTACAGATATATGAAATACAAGTGAGAGATTACCTTAGTTATTGATTTGGTATAACGTAAATATACAATGAATGGGTGGAAATATAATGCAGTATAGCCAGCAAAAAATTTGTGTTATTCAGATCAGATTGTATGTTTTGCTGAATCAGATTTCATTTAAAACACCAATCAAAAGTATACACCGATGTGTACATCTATCTTCTTCGTTCGAAAACATTACACGGTGGAGTTGCCCGAGATGTTGTCTTATACCTTTTTGATAGATGGCGCTAGTAGTTTCGATAAATATTTCAATGCACATTATTGGCTTTGAATTATATAAGTGAAAAAAATGTATCAACTTCGAGATTCAGCCACTACAATCTGTTTTATTTTGAAAAAAAGAAAATGGTTCATAGACTGATTCCTGAAATAGGTATTATAGTTAACTTAATGTGTTACATTGTAAATTGGAATGCAAACGTACTCGGTTAACACCGTATTCTTTCTAATCATTGGATAAGTTCGCGTTGTATGGTTGGTAATTTATTTGGAGGGTGATAGCTTACCTAATGGTCAGACATCTGTCTCGATGGCGTCTGCCGCGGCAGCGGCGGCGGTGGCGGTGGTAGCCGAGTGCAAGTTGTTGACGCGCACGGTGCACGCGGCGCGGCGGCGCGGACCCTCACGCAGCTCGCGGCACTCGCGGTACTCGCAGATGTCGCGAGTGTCGTGAATGTCGCGCGTGTCGCGGGGCCGAGCGCCCAGAGAACGCTCAGGAGCCTGAGACTGCACCTGACCCGGCGCCGGGCAAAGGGCCGGTCTGTGGCACTGACCCGCAGCCTGACATTGGGCCTTGCCCTCAGCTTGGCCTTGAGCCTGACCCTGGGCTTGGCCTTGAGCCTGACCCTGGGCCTGGCCTTGAGCTTGCGACTGCTGCCGGGCCAGCCACTGTGCCTGCGCCTTCTGCTGTTTCAGCACTTGCAACTGCTGCAGCTATAAAAGGACGTTTTATATTTGTACTAAATAACTTTATGAGAATGTAATTAAACTATGTAAAACATAATTTAAGTTCGTGATACTCGGATATCAAGTTAATAATTAGTACAGTAAGATATAATATAACCTTGTTTTAACTATAAAGAAGTGTGCGCAGTATGGTAGTACCTGGTTGTAACGTATGGCGTCTTGGTGTTCGAGTGCAGCGATGTCGTCAGTGTTGCCGGCTTCCATGGCGGCTTGCTGCTCGAGCAGCAGGCGCTCCTCCTCACGAAGACGCGTCAGGTTCTCCTCCAGCTGCGAGTCCGCCACCAGTGCACTCTCGTCCAGTTCCATCGTGTCCGAAGATGACTCTTCACTCACCGAGGACTTCTTTTGGATCGGCCCTGAAACTACACGCCCCACAAACATGTAGGCCTCACAACGGCGCTACAGAGAGCCAACAACGATGTGACATCGATCTTACGTATAATTTTACTGTACGAATTGAAGATTAATAAAGGCGAATAATAACTGCAAGTATTCAAATGTGCGATTCATAAAGACATACCGAATTGTTAATTTTAAGGAACAATATTCGCTATCGCATCGCTTCAAACTGCTTTTCCATCAAATTATTGTACTAAAGGTAATTTTAATTGAAAGGCCTTAAAAATATTGACAATGAACATTAAAAATAAAAAATAAATAAAAAAAGGAAAAATAAATAAACATTGTGACTTACTTAAAACATTCCAAGTGCAAAGATGACATAAAAATGCTAAAAGAAATAAAATAATAAAGAGGCGTATAATAATTTTGCCTTATGGCCATAAGCTGACAAATCAAGAAAAGTTCCTATGCTGACAGTGAAATCACAAGATAAATTTGAATCTATGTATATAAAAATGAACTGCTGTTCGTTAGTCTCACTCGAGAACGGCTGAACGGATTTATCTTATCTTAGTCTTGAAATGTTCGTGGAGGTCTAGGGAAGGTTTAAAAGGCGAGAAAAAAACGAATAATTTCCGGGGAAACCCTAAAAACAGCCCTTTTCTATATCCCATACAAACGTATCCCTTGGTTACGCCATCACGCGTGAACGGCTGGACCGATTTCACTTTTTTTTTGTTGTGTTTGTTATTGTAAGGAGAAGGTTCTTATGACATGAAAGATTTAAAAAAATTAGTTGGATGAATGGATGAATAATGATTCCGCGCAGACGAAGTCGCGGGCAACAGCTAGTTTCGAATAAAAATTGTCAGGTACAAAAGTGTATCAGTTGCCATGTTAACATTTGCAACCAGAAGTAGTTCCTAGTACGTCCATGACACGTAATACCGGCCCCGATCAAAGAAAGTGTTCCATCCCCTATTATGTAACTCTGCAGAGGTTCGTAGATTATAATAAAGCCTTTGGAACGTTTTTAAGGCTTCATTTTACACGAGCGACCGTGTCGCAAGGTGTTAAATGTTACTTGTTGGGTTTCATCTCATATGATTTTCCCCACATTTTCCTTTTCAATTAACACTTAGAAGGAGTGCAATGACATAAATTATTTAATATTATGTATTATTATTTACTGTAACTCTCATAATTAGATTGCCTTTAGTAAAAATGGAGGCACGATTTTTAGTGTGGGATCGATTTAATAATTCCTAGGTTTTGGTAAAATGTGTATGATTAAAACAAAAAAAACAAAACATTTTTTGAGGAATGCTGCTTTAAGTTGCATCTTTTATTTTATCGAAAAAATAAAAGTCAAACCAGAAGCAAATAAGTGGGTTCGAGTAGAGATATACATAATATTTACAGAATAAAAACCGAATGGAACACACTTGGAAATTGTCAGGTAAAGCGACACTCGAACTAAACTTATGCATACACTTGACGTCAAGTACAATATCACTGGTCAATCGTAGAGCAAATATTAAGCATTACCCGATAACGTAAGTAACGCTACTACACTTGTTCAAATATAACAAGACAGCAATCAGTTAACAACGTTAACTCATTTTTACATTACTTAAACTACTATTTACACCAAAACTGCACTATTTCGCTTCTTAAATCATAATATCACAATGATCGTCTCTGTCGATTAGTTTAAGTCCGCATTACTAACAGAACGATACTGTCATACAGTCAATGATCACAGCACACTTCATCCTGGTCTTCATCCCTCCCACCTGAAATTACCCAAAGAAAAAACGTAAAAGAAAAAACTAACCATGCAAACTGAAATAAGCATTACACAGAAATTATTAAATAAAACGTAACACTATTTTGAGAAACAATAAGTTAGGACTGTGGTTGAAAGTGGGAACTTAAAAATCAAAATTGCGTCTACCAAACTGTAAAATAATTTAATTAAATAATACTAATAAAGAAGCACATTAATTGCAATATAGGCAAACTGAGTGAAGGTACACAAATAGGAAACAAAATATTTTTTTTAACTGAAAAAAATTCTGGATCGAAATTTTTATTTCGACGTATACGTACTCAGGTAAGGCTCCCCCATAGTACCAGGCAAATAGGGGCAGCTGGTGACATGGTTGAAGTTTTGTGACTGCATTTCCTCTTGATCAGTCTCCCGGTGATAGAAGTAATTGAAGTTGGACACGATGACTGGAACGGGCAGGGCAATGGTGAGTACGCCAGCGATAGCGCACAGCGAGCCCACGATCTTGCCCCACACACCGACAGGCCTGGTGCACACAAATATATTAAAATTTTGTCAATTTAATACTACCGTCCTATACACTATGTGCAATGAGCTGGTTTAATTGAACACAATATGCGATTGAGGGTTAAAATTCTTCGGCGATGAACATGCTTTTCGATCGTACATACCTTTATGGACATTCTCTGTGTTCATTATTTCATTGTAATTAAGTTTACTGAATTCTTAACCTTAGATTTTCAAAAAATGATATAAAAAGTAAAATTTATCATTCGCGTGTTATCGCAGGCAATACAATACCATACATCATCTTTCACACGCGCCAGCACGTTACCAGTGATCTGTAACTTTATATCTCTATCGCTCAGCATTTGTGTTTATCGCCAGCATTGATCGTTATATTTGGGTTTTATAATTTACTTATATTTTATAATTTAGTCATTGTCACAACTCATAAACAGTGACAAACGGCTACGGCAATCAAAACATCTTGTTCCGCAACCAACAATCTGACACTTTACATGGAACTTGTGACAAGACTGAATAAAAATTATTAAAGAATAGACAGATTTAAACTATCAAACTTTAAACGTAATAATAAATCATGCATCATTTACATACCACTAACATGGTAACAACATACAATTGAAATAATTATTCTATCGAAAATGGTGTAAGCAAGTGATCGAGATGCAACGAGGAAAAAGCAGTAATTTTAATTGAACATCAATTTTACATAGTAGCATGTGTAAAATTTACCATTGATTCATTTAAAGAAATAGATAAGTCGGCAGAGGGTCTGATAGGGCATTCCAAATTAAAGTAGACAGAAAAAAAAAACAGTCGGGATAATGTACAGACCACGCAGTACAAATAGTTGATGCAAGCAAAACATATTCAAGAATAAACAATTTGTAATTATATCTGGAGCACATTGACGCTATGGTCACCATTTTCGATAAGCTATCAGTTTAACATTTACAACAACTATAACATGGGTCGTAACACGTACATAAATTGTAGCAGAAGCATAACAGAGGATTACAATTACAAACACAAAAGGAACATTCCCTTGAGGTACATCGACAGGACCACCTCAACTCGATTCTCCCATCAGCTTTAGATCTGATTTTAAAAAGGACAATCGCAGTTAAAGTGTTTTAAAACATTTAAAGCTATTTATATTGGCGCAAATACGCTTTGGGAAGGGCGATTGTCACACCGACGACGACTGGTGAACATTTATGGTAAACCAGTGAAATCTACTCATCACCGTAAACTTTTACAATACTGCTTCCATGTAAAATTGTATGTGGTTTTGAAAGGATGATGTAAAAATATATACTTAAATCAAAATAAAACAATGGACAAGACAATAACAAACGTTTGTAAACGTGCAATAATAATTTCGTAAAAGTGTGTAAATAAGATGTAACAGTAAGTTCTAAGCGAACCGACGAGAAAATTAAATTGAAGCAAATGGAATTGTATGAAATGGCGAAAAGAAAATAAGAACCGTGTTAAAATGCCGACGTAAAATTGTAGGATAAAATGAAATGACGAGAAGGCATATATGAATTTAAGGGTGAAGTCGGTGAATCATACGTCATGTCTCCGTATCCTACGGTCGTCATAGTCACCACCGCCCACCAAAACGCATCTGGTATGGATTTGAAGAAGCTGTTCTCGCTTCCGGCTTCAGCGAAGTACACCGCGGAGGAAAACAGCACCACACCTTTAAGAACAAGCACATCAACGGAGAATACAGTGGGAGATACGATGGAGGGGAGCGATTGCGACGGGCGCGGGGTGGTCGCGCGCGTGTTACCTCATATCACCGTAGCCGACAGTGGTCATCGTTATTACTGCCCACCAAAAGGCATCGGGGATTGAGGAAAAGTTTGTATCGGGGCAATCTTTGTCCGCAAAAAATACGGCGCTGCTGAACACAACCACCCCTGAAAAAATAAATCACGTTGCGCGTCATGTACCACCCGCGACGCCCTGTTGATGTCAGCCGCCTCGCCCCGCACTGTTACCTTTGCTGTGGGTCCTTCATTAGTTTGACTCATGTTTTATATCATATGTTATAAATGCGATTGTTTAGATGGATGGATGCCTTGATGAAATTTGGCACAAATGTAGAACAAAGTTTGGAAGAATAAATAGGATACTTCTTAAGTTGCTTCTTAATTCCGGGCCGACGGAATCGCGGGCGACAGCTAGTATTTTAATAAAAGTGTAGATGTACGGTTTTTATATTTTATTTCTTTAGAAATAATTAATCTGAAAGAGGAATTGTAGTACTGAATAGCTGTTGACGAACAAGCGTTTCATGATTTTTTTATGATTGGCCTATTTCTATTTTAACCAGAGTTACATGTTGCGTGGAAAACAGCTTTCCATGAGTTTTTTTTAACGCAACTACGTACTAAAGGAATGTTAGTTTATCATAACAAAAATAATTGTCTTATGCGATTAAGCCATATAGGTATTGTTGTATTAGGTTGAAAAAGAAGATTTTTCTTTTATTATTTACATCCAATGTTGATGACTCAAGTATTGCGTGGAACAAATTTCTGTACTTACCGATGAACAAGAAGAATATTAGAAGTCCGAGTTCCCGCATAGATGCCTTGAGAGTCCGTCCAAGGATCTGAAGACCCTTGGAGTGGCGAGATAGTTTGAAGATCCTGAAGACTCGCACCAGGCGAATCACACGGAGTATTGCGAGACTCATAGCTTGGTTGGTGGACTTGTCTTGTGGTGAGACGGGCGCCCGTGGCAAGTTTAAGGTGTCCTCTTCTTCGGCAACAACAGTAGCAAGGGTGATGAAGTAGGGGATAATAGCGATGATATCTATTATATTCATGACGTCTCTGAAGAAATTAAACTTGTTCGGACAAGCCAGGAATCGCACTATCAACTCGAACGTGAACCAAATGATGCACAAAGTCTCGATGAGGAAGAAGGGATCAGTGATATCGGGTACTTCGTCCTCTTCGATCTTGGTGCCGTTGGTGGTGGTGTTGAAGACTTTGTAGTGCTTGAACTCCGGCAGGGTCTCCAGGCAGAAGATGACAATGGAAAGAAGGATCACGAAAACGGAGATGATGGCCACAACTCGCGCCGCCTGGGAGCTCTCGGGATACTCGAAGAGCAGCCAGATTTTGCGCTGGCGCTCATTGGCGGGCAGGGGCTTCTCCTCCTCCTTGATGAATCCTTCGTCCTCCCTAAAATACATACATAAACAAAATTAAATCATACAGGCATTTTATAAGTGAAAAGTTTGAGAACTTTTCACTTATTGCATTTGTCAGTTTTTTAAAGAATTTTACCGGAATTTGTTGGTGGCTTGTTCACCCAGTTCGTAGAATTTAATTTCTTCAGAGAACACGTCCAGAGGTACGTTTACGGGGCGTCGCAAACGTCCTCCACTTTGATAGTAATACAGGATGGCGTCGAAAGATGGCCTGTTTCTGTCGAAGAAGTATTCGTTCCTGTAACAAATACAATTGTCGTTTGTTAAAAGTACTATATGTATTTATTGTCTAAAATTTTTTATCTTTGTCTTAAGACCTACCTTAAGGGGTCAAAGTATCGTATGCGCCGAGTGGGATCCCCGAGGAGGGTTTCAGGGAACTGGTTGAGGGTACGTAGTTGGGTTTCGAACTTAAGGCCGCTCACCTGCGAACAAAAAAATATGTTCAATACCCGCACAGCAGAGTTAATTCCGTCGAGACTCGTATGACAATCATACAGGTCCGTATGAAGCGAATTTTAGGAGTCAATGCGGGCACGTCAATATAACACGTTAAGCGGCACAGGGGCCGGCCTTGGAGATGTTTTTAACGACTATGATAGAAACGTTCACGTCGGCGCGCCTGTGCAATGTGACTTGTCATCTGTCAGCGTAGCGCATTAACATTATTTTGCGCCAATTCTCTTGCCAGTCGCGGCTGAATAAGCAATCTTTTGATTAAAAATCCCTGGCACTAGATGTCCATATCTTTTAATCTTTTTTCAAACAATTTGACGTTTTAATACGAATGAACTGTAGAAATACATAGGCCTTGATAATTTGATCTTGTGCGTCATATTGAAGAGACTGTATTAATGAAACACAAAACGTATGGTGATTCTAATGCCGAATGTCGAATAAAATATAAAAGAATGAGCATGAAATCTTGAGTAGGAGTTTTTCTTTTAATTAATTACTCTATTAAAAATAGCTTTTAGTTTTTTTTCTCCAATTCTAACAATACATTTTTCTAACGCTATTCAAGAAGTACCCATGATACTCAAAATTAATAGTGGAGATGAACAGTTGAGCCACAAAAACACAGGTTTTAAATTAAGTTAAGCAAATAAGTCCATACTATTTATTTTATTTAAAACTAATCCAATCTAAGCGTTTTAAATCGTTGAACTACGAGCAATCGTACAAGCACCAATCTCTCGAGTACTGCACTACGTACGTATATATTTTAATAAAAGTTTCCTTCAGTCGGCATAGAAAACATCATTGAGAGATATTAATTAGTGTTAAATAAAATTATCTTCTAATGTATTCATAGAAAATAAGTAGATAAAAGTATATCATATTTGTTAACAAATTAAAATGGGTAACATTTAAATCGTTTATGTTTATCTTGTTTGATAGTGGTACCGTTTTACTATGACGGCCTTTCGTTGACACATTAAGACATTTAGGAGGCCGAGACTGGACGTAGTGCAACGCTAACAAGCTACCGAAGTCTATGTCTATTCAAGTTAAGCGACCGTAATCTCAACTTTAAACGGCTGCTTGGCAAAAGTGGTGTACTCGTCTCAAGCCTCTCAGAAAGCTTTACAGTATTTCAAGAGTGAAATTTGTTTTAAGTACCTACAGTATATTAAACTCACTTTCTCTTTTTGTCAGTGTCGTGAAAAAAAGCCGATTAAATATGTACTTTGTAGAGAAAAATTTACTTAGCAAACGAGGGTTGATATGGGATGTTTTAGGATAATGGGTTTAATGACCACATTGGTTATTTACCAAAGAAATTCAGCGTTTATAGATAAAAGATGATAAAAACTAGCCTTAGTTACTCCCGCATACAATAAAAGTAATAGCAAATACATAAAATCTTTTTTTCGTTGTTATTTGCATAGGTATATAGATGAGATGATAGACACCAATTTTATTAATTGTATAGATACAAAAATTAAAACTTTATAGTTGCTATTATCTGATTTATATACAATTTTCATTGGAAAGAAGCAAAACAACATTTTTGTACTCATGTTTTGTGATCTGAATGATTGGCAAAAGTTCAACCGCGATCTAAAACGCCGACCAGCGAACGTCGGTGAGGCACTCGTCAAATTACAAAAATAGTTGTCCGCGTAAGATGAGAAAGAAAAAAAAACGTAGGAAATGGATTTCAAATATTATGCTAACGACCTTTAGAAAATAGTAGCGATGAAAAGTAAACACGAGGAAAAGTACAGTTATGTGTAACAAAGCTATTGCTTTTTAACACGATTTATAGAGGCGGCGAAGAAATACGAGGAGCCACATGCAACGGCCACCGGCCGACAATAAATTCTTCATGACTCCGAGTCAGGGCCGAGCGGCAACAGGTGGCGCCGAGGGCGGTGGAACACTCATTCACTAATGGCACATACGTCACCGTTACACAAAAAAAAATAATTGCTCGATGCATGTTATAATTCTTCCTTTCAGTGTGAAACACTTTTCGATATTATATACAATTAAATTCGAAAACGAACGAAAACGTTCAAGATAGAAGGTGTTGCCATTTTACTTAAATATATTACAAAATGTTTAATTTACATAAGAGACCTATGATTCTTGAAATGAATGAGGAAAAAAGTGGAAGTTCTTAAAACTTGATTATTAGATACTTAGAGTACCTTGGGCCTAAGTAAATTGCCTGGACCGAGGTACGAATTATTACAGATCATTATTCATAGAAAGATACAAGGAAAATAAGTCCAGAAAAGAGTAGTTCATCTTGGCTGATAAATCTTCGCCAATGATCTAACAAAAGTACGAGTTCTAAGAGTATATTACGAGGCTGGGTTCAGGCTGTGATGATTGTCAATTTTCGTTAGGCGATGGTGCCAAAAGAAAAACATGGGAGACGAAGGCTGAAATCAAATTTTAATTTTATATATTAAATATCGGTGTCATGCACAAATTATAAGGTTACATACAACTTTTAGCTCGCTCCAAAAATACCTTTTTGTGCAGAAGAATGTAAAAATGAAATTGTCGGTATATGGTTACTGGGAATCAGTTAGCCAGTAAGTTTTGCCTTCCATCAAATATATCGTCTCAAAGGTGTCAACACCATAACTATAAAACTTTCTATCAAGCGGCTTCTAATTAAGTTTCCCTAACAATGTTATTATTGTAATTCAGAATGTGCTCAGAAAGTGTGATTGGTCATAAAACATTTACGAATGAATATGAATGCCTTTCAAGTTCATTAAATTTTTAAATCATAAATCGAAATGATTCGATAAATGCTTATTTATGAAAGCATAGGACGTTAAAGGTCTTACCTTTTCAAAGTAAAGTTCAAGTAATAAATACTCCGCTTTGTAACCTTTCTGTACTGGCAACTTATATCATTATGAGCTATAGCGATTAACTGCAAAGGTCATTGACGTCAAAAATTGGTGCACAATATACGAGTATAGCGCCTATCTTCTTGCATCGAAGATCAAGGTGTCATTAAATGGTACGTCACGTTAAAGTTTTGTTGCACTAGAAATATTTAGTATGCCGTTTACACGCGACGGTTCCCATTTATTGCTTGACCATTACTTGTGGTTCCAAGGAGCGTCAAGGTAACTAGTAGCCTGAATTAATCAGTCATATCTAGTGCTGGAAAACTATTTCTAAGCTAACATAAATAATATTTTGTCGTGAAAACATCTTTGCATCTAAAAGTGAATTTGGAAAGGCATTTAGATAAATCAGATGATTAGCTGGCTGGACCTTAGCCATTATAATAATTATAATTGTTATTAAATGTAAAATTAGGATTTCTAGAAAGTACGATTTTAGACGAAAGAAGTAGCGAAAACGTGGTAGCGACGACCGCGTACAAAACATCTGCGATACCTGACCTAGTTAGATGACGTCGAAAAATAATGTTGATTTGCGGGTTCATATTCCACCATTGCGTCAGTGCAGATTTTGGTTATTTTACGTAATATGTAATATCGAATACATTAATCACTGAAGTATCTATTTCTTTCAATTTAAATAGGTATCGATGGAACAAATTCTTATCTTTTATTATTAACACTAATTCATTATACGAGCATATTGATAAATATCGATTGCAAAAGAAAGTTCTATTGGAATTCGTGGATTCACTAAGACCTGTTATTGCAATTGTTTGAGAGCTATGACGAATGTGCCTAAGACAAAGCATGTGACCTAGACCTAGAATAAATTAAATTTAGGACCCGCATGAACATCGGTGGTGTGCGCCGAATTTCTTTTAGCGCGGATGTTGCTCTGCGGTTGGCAATGGATCGCTCCAAAAATACATTTTATTGTGCGTTCACCAAGGACGGCCGAGGTGTGTGGTGCACCCGACCATCGAACACCGAATCGGCGATTTTAAGCACAGATTTAAAAATTTATAATTAAAATAAAAATAAGAAGCGCAGACAAGCCATTGCATTAAAATATATTTTTAGATTTTTCGTGGCATAAATCTCTGTTGTTCGCAGAACATTATACCAAAGTATCATCAAAATCTTTCCATGAACGCACAGGGGACCAAAATACAAACTTTGATTTTTATTAATATACAGCAGGAGCATGACGCCGTAAATCTGACCACGAATTGTTCCTGCCTTTAAAGTTTTATTACTGTCCGTGGAAAGCCGTGTACGCATGCCGATACGTCGTAACGTGGATTGCATGCGATTGCCCACACATTCACATCATCATGCCTCTGCATTGCCTGTTCTCAGTTCCGTGCCAGTTTCCACCTCAGCTATTGAAACTATAGCTTCCTTCTAATCCTCACTGGCCTCTAAGTCGCACTAGCCCCTGTACAATCATGTAAATAATCAACTCGCTGCTGTCAAATAAATTGCGTCCACGGCTATGTTCGAGTTTGTCAATAAAATTTTATATAATTTTAAGTCATACAATTATTTTATTTAGTTGCACAAACGAAATCTTTTCTTCATTAATAAAACATTAATTCGACATTAACGGATGCATGTTATAAACATTAAATACTGATTTTGTTTACGCTTTTTTCATTTACGAGTATGATGTTTTTAAAATAAAATTCAACGATTTAAAAAGCATGTGTAAAATAAAGTTTGAAGTAATTCGAATTACTTTACAATCTTTTCAAACTAAACGTACATTTTAAAAAGTGTCTATAATGTCAATAAAATACTTTTAAAAATAGTATTTTTAAAGGTTCTCAATAATAATGCCCAATCATCACGAACAAATATTTATAAAAAGGTTTATTAAACTGAAATTGTCACACTCTTTTGTCAAGATTGTATTAAAAGAATTGGGCATTTGCTGTGGTAAAGTGGTGCACATGAACATTATAAAATCTACTGAGTGTTACTCGTATTATACGGAGCAATGTAATGATGAGAGGGCGGTACGTTTGTTGTTTTACATGACGGATTTTAACGTCAACGTGCCATTTTTCTAAAGAAATGTATAATGAAGTCATATACGTGCCTCCACAAATTGACTTTGTTACTATTGGGAACCGTTCGTATTGTAAGAATTTTCGTTTTCTTATCATATAATACATACTAATTGACTTTGTTACTATTGGGAACCGTTCGTATTGTAAGAATTTTCGTTTTCTTATCATATAATACATACTAAACACTTTTTTCGTAGTGCATAATGTGCATATTGACGAGCACAAAATATTGAGTCGAGTGTTGTCTAGTTAAATAGTTTGTCATCCCTGCCTAGGGCGTGTGTGACAAAACTGTATAGTTATGAATACTATTGAAACTCGGTTATGCACAAAGTTAAAACCGTAATGCAAGCTCTAACGTGTGTGGCCTGCATAACGGGTCGTGCATGCGCCCCAACACTAGCTCAATGCTATTTGCAAGAAGCGTGAAATGAAACCGCTCCAGTTTTATGGTTATGGTTTTACAACGGATTTTGTAAAGCTTGGACACGTTACATGCCTCTACTATGAGTTAAACTGCTAATAAACGTGTAACGCTAGTTAGTGCCCTGGCCACGCCACCTTAACTAATATTGCATGTACATACATTATGTTTGATTCGGTTTTGTATAACACTAATTTTTCAACATAGCAGAATTTGAGCTACAAACAACACCAAACATTTTACAATGCCGCAAAATTTATGCGTAACTTAATACGAAATTGTGTCGATAGCTTCCTTATAACAATGAAAATACCTTATCCAAAACATGGATAGTTGACTCAGATACTTTAAACAGTTAGCGAAAGCTGCCAGTAAACACCTCCGCCTAAAGCGCTAAAACTTCGTACACGAACTAACAAACTTAATTGGTGCTATTTATGCGCTGCTGTAGCGACGCGAGCTATTTCGATTGTGTCATACACATTACGCGTCAGTCAATTATACGCTTTTCACATGCAAACTAAGCTAGAAAATAATTCGAAAAAATGCAAATTGTCCGTTTATTGATTATTAATGTGTTGTGAAAAACGTTATGAATTATTTAACGTGACTTATGCCCGATTTTTGAAGTTTGCATTTATTTTTTCACTAGCTGTCGCCCGCGACTCTGTCCGCCCGGAATTAAAAAAAAACATAATGCACATGTGTCCTTCCAGACTATGTTCTACATCTATGCCAAATTTCAGCGAGATCTGTTGAGCCGTTCCGAAGATACCACCAAACAAACATACATCCATCTAAACATTCACATCTATATATGTAAAAGAAAGTTCTATTAGTTACACTATTTATAACTCAAGAACGGCTGAACCGATTAGGCTGAATATTCATGGGTATTTAGTTGAGAACCAGGTAACGGACATAGGATACTTTCTATCCCGTTTCCTTTTTTTTTAAATTCCGCGGGAACGGAGTCGCGGTCAAAAGCTAGTTTATAATATTAATAAGATTATCTAGTGATTCAATAGTGTTATCTATAAAATTAACTTTATATACTGTTCGTAAGAAACGGGATTTACCACGATTAGGCTTAGGTAAGAATCCCGTTTCTTACGAACAGTATATTAGTAAAAACCACGAAAGTTTGAAGTTATATATAAATTAACTTTAGTTGTATATCTGAGTATCAAAATAACCATTCATTAGTTTTGGAGCCGATGGATGGGGTAATTCCCGGTTTTGTAAATTTTTCCCTTGGGCCGAACGACCCAACAGTATACAAATGTAGAAGAAGACCGATGAAAGTACGAATGTAATATTCAAAACATGATTTGTATAAAAACGAAGTGTATTCACGGCATATGCCGTGGTTTCTGAGACCAAAATCTCTGTATAAAACATGTCATCATCCCTGTCATTATTGACAAGAAATTCATTTTTGAAAAAAAAAAAAAAAGAGAATAAGTTGTAACGACTAGGGATATATGTAAAAGAATAAGATAAACTTACGTTGATCACGATCCTCTCGCAAAAGTCGTGATCGTGTTGTATCGGTTCGAATGTCACCACTCCCCCCTGGGGTGGTCGATTCTGTTCCTCCTCGGGGTTGTATAATTTCGGTAGTGACCTGAAACAAATACACAAAATTTTATTATCATTCATTCTAATTTTAAAATAATAATGTCCAAAAAAGACGTCAGAAGAGTAACATTTTTTGCATGTGGAAACATATAAGTAAATAAGTAGTGGTGTAATTTGATTTGTGTGTCATAATTTTGTTTTCTCACACAGTGAATTTTGTAAATTCTTAGAGAAATAAAGATCTTAAACCACAAGTAACGGCTCTTTGTTTCACGGAAATTTGAATCGAGAAAGAAATAAAGTTATTTATAACGAAGTATACATATAGCATATATACATGAGCAGTAAGAAAGAATAGTAGATAAGGTAGTTGAGGTGGTGCATACCCGAAAGTATTTTTGTTTGTAATAAGATAAACTGCAGCGACAAGTGTCAGTTTCGATAGGTGGATTCTTGTAGATAACAAGTTCCACTTTGTGTGTAGCACAGTAGGAGTGTGGTGGGCAGCGGGCGGCGGGCGCGCTCTTGGCTCGTGAACGGCGGTGAGGGCCTGAACGTGCTCAACGCTCGTTGCTCGAGGACTCTCCAAAATTTCTCTCCGGTAACGAGTTTTCGTTGTCGCGATTACTCTAAATCCATTAACCTTTTCAGAGCGTTGACACTTCAACGATTAGCGCTAAGTGATTTGCCATGTCCACATTATTTTTGCACAAAATAAGTAACAAAGCTGAAAATTCGACTGAATAACTTATTACTTTTATAATTTCCATTAACTTTCTTTTTTTTAAAGTAATATTATAATTCTGAACGCGCAAGCAAAGGAAAATTCCTAAGTGAAAGTCAACGAGACTTCGCATTTCTGATTCAATTACTTACTAATGGATATTTATTTTTAAAGCACTTTAACTTATCAAATCAAAAACAGGGACGAGTTTAAGTTCGCATTAAGCTTTTATTATTTTTTAAAAGAAAGAAAATTAGCTTCATTACATTAGGCTTATGTTTTAAAAAATGAAATAAAAATCTTTGTTGAACATTATCTTACTTATATGATTTATAAATTATTTTAGTAAATTTTGACGTGTTTGCGAATTATGAACTGACCGAATTCGACTGTGACCTTGACTTTAGGTATGGCTAGTGTTGTATGATAGATACACTGCAGAATAACAGTCAGCAACTATTTATTTAAGTAGGTAGACCATAAATTATTAGTAATACCAAAACTGAAAATATGAATTCACACTATATTTCATATTTTAAAATATGTTCAATAAATGGTCACTCCATTAGAATTCGACAATGTCGTATGTTTAAAAAGATAGCGAGCTCAAAAGAAGCTCAAAGTATTGTAGTTTTCACTAAATTGCCTCATTTAAACCTCTTTTTATCTCAAAATATAAAAGGAGAAGTCTGCAAGATGCCGGCGATAGCGCCGCCCGCGGCCGCAAAGGAAATTTGCAAAATAAAAGAAACAATTCGCTTTCACATTTTTGAATGCAGCCTTTTATAAAACCTTGTTATAACTAGTTGTTCTCTCAAAGAAGTTTTTTTAACGCCGTCGGAAAATGTGAATCGCCTTTAGAGTCTTTTTACAAAAGATTTATGCGAATAAATTGAAAAATATGTAATTCAAAATAGCTTACTTCGCATCTCTTTGTTACTTGGTCGGTTAACAGACAAGTAGGAAAATTGCGCTTGTACGAAGAATACATCAAAAGAATTCTGATCATAATATTTACTTCATGTTTGGTTGATAATTAAATTTTTTATTGAACATTTGAGTTGCTAAGAATTAAGACCGAAGAGTATCGTTTAAAAGATATCTAATTGCTGAAACATAAAGTATCCTTGTCGCCATTTGTTTCTGATGAAACGATACTTGGTCCATCCATAAAATTAACAACTAGATAGTAGTAGATGTTTTTACTTAATAACATAATACTAACGAAATAAATAAGTGTTGTGTCTTACGAAAATTATATTGTTACTTTGATGTAAATCCATTCACTGTTCCAGAATCTTAAAGCGCACGTATCTCAAATTCCCGATCAAATTATTCATCTAAATATAAATTCGCGCGTGCCGTAGTAATATCTTTTGCGATACTTTCATTTATTGCAGGCAATAATACGGAAGCGTATCGATTGGCAGCATTTTTATACAACCGATGACAAGACGAGATTGCTTGAGAAACAAGTGAAGAGAAAGTTATACGACGTTATACGAAGAAAATTTCAATTTAGTTAGTAATGACGTGATTTGAGTATCGTAAAATGTGATTGAATGTTTTGACATCAACATTCATTATTAGTGGACATATTCACAATAAACATTTGTAATGATTGTTGTTATATAGATATCAATGAAAAAGCGCTTGTTATGTTTTAGATCCGTACGATTATGCAGAACGGTGCGCGGAACATGCGAAAATAATGCCTAAGAGGCTATAGGTAAACAGCTTGCGGTTTCGTAAATACGAGTATTTTACGCTTGTGATACGTAAAGCCGTTTTCATCCAGCCTCTAAAATAAGGTTATTCTAATAATAACTGAGTGCGCTGTACGTAATGCGGATTTGGAGAATCACAATAAACACACACGCACACAGAGGCACACACACGTGCGCGCACACGACGACCGTGGGAGCGCTCCACAGATTGTGACAGAGTGACAAGAAGGGAATTAGCCACCAGCACAGCAGTCAGACGCCGGCCTTGCCGCAACGCACCGTCCAATAAATTTTTGCTACATTTTCAATATTTTTGAAACGCTTTAGAATCGTACAAAACCAATCGAGTGTAAAACCGATACCAACGTTCAACCAATATCGCCGCCGTTCGGTTACGATCAAAGTAAAATGAATACATTTCATATAAAAGTCTTATACAAAAGTAGAGTTCGCGTAATATAAATATATTATGGCATTTGTTACCTACCAGGATAATGTAACATTACAAAGAAGAACGAATGAATGAACGACGAATACAACACAATTTTGAACTTGTTACATTGTCTTCAAATGAATGAGCTTACATTGAATGTTATTTATAATAGGTGATGTAATTAATATTCAGTAGAACAAATGAATGACTATGTAGACTGGCATTCCCCTTTCAATTAGATGGTCAATGATCCACGATCATTCTTTAGCATAGCGGGGGCGAGTGACGTTGTTTTGGAAGACGTCAACTATTGTTTTCTACACGTCATATCCAGATTGTAGAATTGGCCTAATCAATTCACTTTGATAAAGTGAAAAGGTATAAGTACGGCTGCCGAAATGGACAGAATTTAATAAAGACCTTAGGCTCTTATAGTGGAAAATGTACCTATTTTATGATATGATGACTCATTTTTGGCCAATATAAATTTGATTTTAGCTTTTAATTGCTGAATATGTTCTGACTGCCAATTTAATGAAATATAATAAACATTCCATGAAGTAGTTAATTCTAAGAACACGTAAGCCTGACCTTTGTGTGTGTGTGTGGAGTGCCTAAGGCTGAAATATTGGTCCTTTCTTGAGGAGGTATAAAGTCATAGTGTTCACGTAACGAAGAAACTTTTTATAATGGAACGAAGCTGTTAAAAGTTCGCTTGTTGGAAGAAAGTTTTAAATGAAAGTTTGTCATTGTTAAATGAACGAACAATAGAATACTCGGGCTTTGCCGTGTTAATCAAAACTTAGTAGAAACTTGGAAGCTTGACTGTGTTTGATGCAGTCTTAAGAGATTACAGTTGAATGTTACTTTTGTGTCAATTATAATGAAACAATTGAAATGTTGACAGAGATTAGTATTACCGTCGGTTTACACTGACGAAAATTCAGTACCTATTATTATTATTTTTAATTAATACTCCGCGGACGACATCTAGTGGTTACCAAAGGAAGAACTTATTATAATATATGTATATTTAAATAGAGAAATTAACACTGAGGGAATGCTCATAACCATTATTCATAGCGTAGAAGTGTCTCAAATCATAAAATATTTTATTTAAATGATGTAACCATGTTATAGATTCAACGTATACAAGAAAATATTAGTACAATTATTCTGTATTCGTTTATGGAATTATAAATAAACAGGAATAAAATAAATAAATACATCTAAGGAAAGATATTTACAAACATTAATATTGCGAGCTTCAAGAGTCCTTATAAATAATTTCCTCCGGCAAATTTCCTTCGAAATGTTTATCCGATGAATTGTCCCTCGATACTTTTTAAATGATATTTTTTTATCCTTATTTTCTTTTTATTGCTTTCAGATTGCTTTTTTATTTGTTTAGATTTTAACAAGTGAAGTTTATATTGAGATATAAATAAAATTCTTAACATCAAGACCTAAATTGTGTAAACAGAAATTTTGTAAGCTTTTTATAAAAGATGTGGGTGTGATCCCTATCATTATTAATATTAGAGTATAAGATGTACATACCATGAAGGCATGAGCAGTAACAAAAATATGACCTTTAGCTTCCACAGTCAAACCACCGGTACCAAAACTTGTTATCTTAGTTTTTGAAACAGAATTATGATGAAAATGAGTTTAAATATATTCATAAGGTTTTTCATTGTGAAAATTGCCTGCAGTCAAACAATTTTTTCTTCTTCTATATAATAAGGTGGCAAACGAGCAAGCGGCCATCTGAATTCGCCAAAATGGCAGAGCGATCGCTGCTCATAGACATCCGCAATTGCAGATGTGTTCCCTACCTTTAATCAACGGAGGAGGAGACGCACAGAAATAGTTTATTTCCCCTTTCTGTGCATCTTCTCCTCCATCAATTCTTATACTTTCCTTATAATAAATGGGTGGGAAGGGAAAGAAGACTATTAGACCTCCAGCACCACACTTATCGAACGAAACGCAGAATTACTTCCACTTCACGTCTGTGTTCGGTGTGGTCGTGGTATTTTACCAGGCGAGCCGGAACAACCGTGCAACAGATGTTGTTGTTGCTGGCGTCTACCACTGTTAAAATAAACAATGGTAATATAAACGTTACTTACTGTAATCTAAAGATTATAAGAAATATGATTGTGTAAGTTTTTTATTATTCACCACTGCTTCATCATCATCATCATCATCAGCTCACTATACGTCCCCACCGAGGGGCTCGGAGCCTACCTCACCACTGCTTACCGGAGAACAATCCATTAAGAATAATACATAGTGGGGCCACCGACAAAAAAGTTATGTCCTTTAAGTTATAACTCTTTTTTTCGATTATTCTTATAGCATAGCAAGATCAACGCCCTCTTATCAAAAAAGGCAAATGATATTTTGTTATTTTATTAATAAAAAACAAAATTTAAAATTAGCATTGTTTTATTTAGTGTCGCGCCAGTCACCAGTCACGTGTCAATAGTGCTCGAGGCGACACTCTGTTGTATTATCTAAAATAGAATAACCCAGACGAAGGTTACCTAACTCAACAATTTTAATGTGTTTCCTTCGGTGTGTTGCCGATATTTTTATTAAATAACCAAAGCACTAAAGTACTGGATTTTACTTGAATCTGGTACCGGTTAATATCTTTAGCTGGATAAAGTCCAGATTGCTGTAGGTCTGTTGAAAATACGTTAAATATTATGGTTTATTTTAATAAATGCCATTCAACGACTATACGATTTTGTGTCTAAACAATAATATAAATAGCGTATTATTGTTATAAACATTGTTACAAAAATAACATGGGAATATATCCTTACTATGTACTCTCATTCAACACAAATATACACCTATTTTATTTAAAGTAATTCACGTTTGTTTTCAGTGGTCCTAGTACGAATATTTGTGACAATCGCCTTCGTCATTGTCAATTATGTCAACGTGAGTTTTTTAGTGAACTTTACGCCAGACGCGCCGCATAAATTTTAACATAAATTTTGTCGATGTCGATACGATGGCGATTGTAACAAATATCTAGCAGATCCAATATCAACGATGTCCATAAGGTAACGTCTTAATTGCCGTCTCGTAAGCTCAGGGATTGAAAAGCGTTTAATGATTTTTGTACACCCAAGTTAAAACAAACGTAAGCTATAATAGACGCATTTATTTTCCTTCCAAATAAAATATAGTAATGGCTTGAAATTTATTAAAAAATTATATAGGTATTTTTTTCACACCACCAAAAATAAAATCATTATTCTAAACTATGATCGTGAATGATATTTCAATAAATTATGCCATATAATATTTGGCAGTGGTAAGTCACTTTGATTGTGGATTTCTGCAAAACACTCGTTGCAAAAAAAAAACGAGATGAGAATATGATTTTGTCCTGGTTACATTTTAAAGTAGCTGTATTTAGAACCTAGTATATAGATTGGAAAATATTTATCAATGGGAAAGCTGAATCGGAGTACGATGTTTACAAATAAAATGTTATTTTATCACCTAACTTCACTTAGATGTTAATATTGGCTTTGTTTGGACACGAGAGGGTCTTATGTACAGCTTAGCTACGGGCACTTCACTGTGCAAACCAAACTCACTGTGACATTTTATATTAAAGACTAAGCGCACAAAGGTTTGTTTGAACTTTAAAATAGAAACTCATTTAGTATTTCAGCATTATTAAAATACTGAACTTCTATTAATGCTAATTATTTAAATAGTAAGCTCATCTATATGGGACTGCGGGCGTTTCGCTATAACTGCGTATTCAGGTGGTCACTTGATTGTTTGCCACCTTATGATATAAAAAAAGACCCACGGCATTGGATATTTTATTAATTTGTTATCGATAAAATGATTTTTGTTGTTTTTTGATGAAATAAAAGATATCACTAGTATTATGCTTCACGGTAATTTCAATTACACATTGAAATTAGCTATTGTACCTTTTATCATGTTCTTTTTTTAACGCTTACACTGAAAAGAAATTGAAATACAATTGTTTTAATGTGTAAAAACATTATTTTTAAATATACTTATTTGAAACTGGCAAATAATTAACGTGATCTGTGGTTACGTTGGTAGCTAAACGCTGCTGCGCTGTACCGCTCTATCCGCACTGCGGATATGATTTGCGGACAGGTATCTGTTTTGGCTCAGCGACGCAAAACGTTTTTACACCTACCAACCAAAAATCACAATATTAACCGGCCTAACTAATAGAACAAAGAAAATTTTGTATATAGGTACTGTCGAAAGTCTAGTGAGGATTTATCCTGTGATCATTTAAGACCGAACGCTATACATCGATTTCGAACGAAATCGAAAAACACGACCCCTCTGTCAATTATATAGGGCGATAATCTTTCATATAAAGTAATTAAAAACATTTTCACATAGTTCTCAAGGATTGTATATTTATTTCAGCGGTTTGTTAATGAGGCGTGTAAAAAATCAACGAAAATTAAACTATCTTTGTTTTTAAGTTGCCTTGGCTTTGTTGTGTTTAAATTTACAGTTTCTGTATTCATTGAATGACGTACGGTCTAGTTGGGGAATAACTTGTAAACATTTTAGAGGAACGTACGTTCCGTTATTTTTTCGCCGTAACGTGTCAAAATACTGTCGGTAATTACAAACGGTGTGGATTTAGCGCAGCCACCATGCCTACTTGTGTTGAAACAGTTTTTTTAAATAACCGACTGTATTCAATACCGAAACATCTATATTACATATGCCTGCATAATGTTATACGTCTATTTCGAAGAGTGGAGACCCATGGTATATCTATCAAATATCTACGAGTATATAATCTATAGTAAAATAATCAGGATACGACTCCAAGTAGAGATGTCAAATTGTATATCTTAAATTGTTATATTTTTTTCTAAATGTTACGATAATCGTAAATTTGTTACAAGTTTTTTTTTAAAAAAATAAATCGTATTTTACATCAAATTCAGCCATTTAAAAATCAAATAGGTACCAACGAATTTACTATCCAATTGTATCACATAAAATTGGAATGCAAACGTCCCATTCGTTTCTCGATAAAGGAATTCGATGTTCAGATTTTAAATTGTTGAAATTCATTTGGCGAATTCTAAATTAAAATTAAAAAGCCTACACGTGACGTAATCATACAGGTTAATCTTACGGCTAAGTTCGCAGCACTAGTCTATAGATAAGTGACTATCTCGCACAGCTGTTGAGGGAGAAACAAAGGATCAAAGTAAATCTCTTGATAGCCGGACGGCTTTGACGGCCGTAACCTGGTAATGCATTAAAATGATATGTAAGTGGGCCAGATGGTTGCGTAACTTGTGAATCTAATTGCGCAGTCGTCGCTTTAACCTGTCTATAAAATAACTTATACGATATTTCTCGTCGACAATAAAAGACAATAAAAAACAATAAAAGACAATCAAAACGTGCCGTCATTACAACGACATAGATTAATAAGGATATGGTGATAATGGAGATGTATTTTCGCTTTTATCACAGTTATCCTTATTAGTGTCACCTAATTGTACAAAATTATGTTTTCGTATTCAATAACATAGTTAATAGTACAAACTTGAACATGTTGTTCGTATATTTGAAGCAAGGTAAAAGATAGGTATCATCACCATTGTGATATTTATTTATTTTGTACGTAACATCGAAAAAACGCCGTTTACAGCATAAAGTTGCTAGTTAGTCAAACATTTTACTAATCTAAAAAAAAAATTAAGAGCGTTTTTTACTGAACTATCTGGAAATACCAGTCTGCTGTATCAATTTACATTCGAAAATTCTGGTTATCGTTATTTCGATTCAAAAGCTGATCTTTGCCAATTCGTTTTTAGCAATTATTCCATGGGCGTTGACATATTTAACAAATTTATATTTAAAGTTGAAATATAATTTTATTTACATCTTCATCTTAAATGATTATTCAGCTCAATGCTATATTTTATTAATGTAATTAAAAATAGTATTGTAAATGCGGTTTTTGTACAAGCATAAAATTGGAAAATGTGTTTTTTTAATGAAGTCTTAAATTATGAGCGTGTTATGTTTTATTTCGCTAGAAATAGTATTTGTTGGTCCGGATGCATGCTATATTCCGGACATATTGTCGAAGTGTACCCAACGTTTTACGACGGTTATCATCCATATTTTTACAGCTTCCTACAGTGTGCCTACACGAGCCTCAGTGTGTCATCCATAAGAGTTTAGCTGTCTAGATTTAAAATAATGTATAGAAAGAGTAATGAAAGCGCTAAAAATTTATGTAGTCAGTGACTTACGGTAAAAATGCTTTTGTAGAAATTTTACGCATAGGTATTGCAGTTATTCAGTTGAGAAAATCAGAACATATATTTTTGTGAGTAGGATTTTGTCGTGCTGTTAGTGAACGTTAGTGAAGGCCAACGACGGCACTCACCAACACATGTCGAAATATTCCATTATAATATGTTTGAGGTGCATGTGTAGGCAGAAGGAGTGAGCGGCGCGCGTGCAGCGCTTACAGAGCGATCGGCGTGTGCCGGCTGGCGGCCGTCTCCCGGTGCGCGGGAGATCTCCTGTGACGCAAGGGAGAAATACTGACAGAATCCCCGGGGGGACGGAACTGGGGCGCTGGTCTATCATACGTACCTTTGCTCTTCTCCTTCTTCTTGGGCCCGGGGGCATTCCTGCCTCGGCCTGAGGACAGGCGTCAGCCCCCATTTCTCGACCAACTCTATACGAGCAATGGTGGCTGTTCAACGTCAATGTGTCATCGGGTCGGAGCGGTGCAGCGGGGACGCGGCGGCAAGGCCGGCTGGCCCGCGGCGCCCCCCGGCCGGCGCGCGCCCGCCACCTTACTCGCGCGCCACGCCGCGCCCGCGCGCGCACCTATGCCCGCTGACCGCGCAGCTCGACGTGCGCGCTCCCGCGCCTTCGCTCATGCTGCGCTCAGAGCAAGAGGCGCGGCGGTCGCATCGCGGATACCGCGTCACGCCCGACAGACACCGCGGGAATGTTTATGTTGCCTTCCGTGCTCTAACTGATTTCAAACCGGCACGACTGCAAATCTTCTTCTATTATTCTAATTACGCAAAGAGACAAAATATTTTATATGTACGGTAATCGGCTGCCGGGCGGAATCTTTACGTAATGCGTACGGCGCGCTTGCGATAGCGCCTCATCGGTTGCGACAACTCATGTTCTCTACGAGGGCCGCGTGGCAATCGCACTCCTCGATCAAGAGCGTATGTCGTCTATGCGCGCCGACAGTGGACTGGCGCGTGCGTCCGCCCGCCCGCCCTCGCCCCTCTCGCGCCCCCGCAGTTCCCCGTCCGCCCGAGCGCCGCACACGTATCGACACCGCGCGCCAACCACTGCACCGGCCCGGCCCGCCCGCGGCCCGCACGCCACCACTCGACGCTCCCGGACGGTCCCCGCGTGCTCCCTCACACCTACCTCAGCTCGTTGAGCCCGACACGCGCGTGCCACGCCGCTGCACGCCGCACGCACACCATACGTAACTGTTGTCAGCCTCGCCAAAACATTTGTTTTCATTGGCCTTATTTGTACTTCCGAGTGTGGGAATTTATTTTTCACATGCTTATCACCAGTTTTCAAGCGGAGTGAATTATAAGGAATAAAGAAAATAAATCAAAAGTCCCATAGTGTCTGTCTCTTTGGGCCGTGAAGTTATTTAAATAGGACACGATAATCACTATAATCATAAGGCAATACTATGTCAATAACTAATTGGTTACATGTTTAAGAATCGCTCGCTACTAAAACAGCAATAACAGTTAAAATCGACGCAATACTTAACATGTCTCTCCGTCCGCGTGTGTCTCCCTGAGAAGCGCGCTATTCACGCGCTGGTCACATATTGTCGGCAAGTGACGGGATGAGCCAAAGGTGGACGGTAGTGGCAGACAGCTTGAAGGCGGCTCTCGAACTGCACCGTGCCACGGGCACGATGCACCGGCATGCCGTGCCGCACTCTGTCCCGAAATTGCACTGATCTCACAGAAAGAACGGCCGCTTGTAAATTCAACATTTGTGCCAAATAGTGCCAACTGATAAAATGTTATCGACCTCTATCTAGTTCGAAGCTTTGGAACACATCCGGGAAACACGTACAACTCCCCGATAACTAAATAAGGCAGCGAGTGCGATATACAAGTTGTAAGATCGCGAGGACGCCCCTACTGACGGCCTGCGCTGCGGATCAATTCTGACGCTCTACGGCTACGGCTACGGCTACGGGTACTGCTACGCTATGATATTAGCGTAAGCGATTCTTACAAAAATTATCGAAATAATGCTCTATAAACATTATTCATTTTACCAATTTTTTTTAATTCAAAACAACAGATTCACCCGTTTTGAAAATTAATGATATAACACAACTGTACGTGACAATTTGAGATCAAAGTAGATAAGGAATACTTTCAATAAGACGATTATACAACGATCACGTTTGGTGTATGAAGTTTACTGGTGGCCTTGGAAATGGCGCAACCCTAAGCTATATCATACATAGCCTAGAAGCTCTGCAGTTTTCTTGGTAGGTTAGATAATTTGATAGCCTGCTGCGTCAACTAACGTGTCAGTGTCAAGGTAACACGATCGAAAATGGCGCATCATGCGTTTGCCAATCACAAAATTCAATGTTTTCAGCTATTTCTTAAAGAGATTGCTTTTTATCATATTTTTAGAAATAATGCATACCTACAAAGATTTAGGTACAAAGGGAAAAATATTGTATGAGTTTTTCCACATTGTAAACTGTAGGAAGGTATGCTAAGAGTCAAGTTTTTTTAATGAATCCTAATAATTATGTACAGACATCGTAGATGGTACTTATACTTAATATTAATATCTTTTGATATTAGATAATTTCATATTTATTATTTCCCAATATTCAAGTATTTATTGTAGCAAGTTAAAAAATATTAAAGTTAGCAAGCAAACTTCCGCACTTGAAAATCACAAAGAATGTATCTAGTTTATAATATTCTTGTACACTTTTCATACGGAATGGTGAAGTTATGAAACAGTTATTTGAAGATATTTATATAACTTGCACATAAAGTTGTCGACTTTCCGGAACCGGTCACTTTTATATACATATCCGCATGTATACATTCTTTATACGTTTTTGTCAAAGACTTTAATATCGTAAAATATAGTATTAATAAGAATAGTCATGTCGACACAATATAGTTTCTTTCATTATTTAGCTTCTCATATCGTTAGACGCTGATTATTAGTGAATCTGGCGGAATGAAGTGGAAAATTTTTTAGACCAACAACCACATAAATATCTATACAAACTTTAATACTCGTTAGAATTGTTAACCTTCTGTCCTGATTAATATAAACAACAAAAAATATATGTAATAACATCAAATACTATATTTTAATTTGCATTCTGTCAGTAAATAAGAACCAGCTTTAGTTAAGGTATGGTGTGTTCATTGTTAGGCGACCTCTCGGTAAAGGTGGTGAAGTTTTATTGAAGTTAACAGGAAACAATGGTCAATTGTTAGCGACCACTTTAGCACTGGCATTAACACGAATACACTCGTCTTTTGTTTACTTTTAAAATTAAATTGACGAGGTAAAATAATAATTAGAAATGTACGTTGACAATTTATTTTAACTAAGCATTTTTTTATATCTGATATTTGTTTGGATTATAATAATATGGATTATAATTTTTATTAAAATTACCACGTAAATGTTCGGCAAATGTGTCCTTAAAATTGATAACCCTATTCAACTTCAAAACCTTTTATTTTAAATGGTAGCCTATCGGCTTTACGAATAATCCAATCGGATTAGGCGTCAAATTGTAACAATTTCGTGGACATCTTTATTCCTACGAATTCCGGCGAGGTGTCGTTAGGCACAGTTAGTATAAACATATATGCTCAATGTTCTTATGGCGGCATTTTACTGTACTAATGCTATTCTAAGACTATTACACAAAAATACGTATCCACGAGTAATTAAATACCAAGAAGTGACTTATCGGTAACAGAATATATTTTACAGGTACCTACTTAAATAGTTGACCATCAGCAAGGCTAAAAGTATCTTAAGAGGCTTAGTAATATTACACAAAATATAAAGATTTAATATATCCTTGCACTTGAGTAGTTGCGTAATTAAACCCTGAAGCACCTGTAGGCGGTCACTCAATGCTCGGCCTTACTGTAGCTAAGCTTACGAAGGAGAAAACCATTCATAAACGCATAATAAGATTTGTTATGCATGCGAGGTCGTAACGATCCCCTTTCAGCGATGGCGGCATTGTCTTTTATGTACTGAATTATATTTTTATAATTCCTATTTTATTTTTATGTCATATTCATGTTAAAACTCGTGAAATATGAGATTCATTAAAAAAGAATTATACGAAAGAAGTTCTCTTTCAAATCAATTTTTTTTAAACTATGAGCATTTTACAATTTAGTTAATATACGAGTAAACAATATAATCATCATTTTGTGCCACCTTGAAAACACAAAAATATTTTGCAATGTCAGTTGGTTCGTCAGTTAAAAGAGTACTCTCGTTCCTGACACGCCAAATCAAATGCCAGGTGATACACAGCTGTATTCCATTGATTTAGTAACATCTAGTGAATAACATCACATATTCTAAACAAACGCAAAGTCGTCAAGTTTAATATAGAATTTAGAGTTCCATCACGCTCCCTCTGTAGTTTGAATTTACGACATGAGCAATAAAACTTAAATAAAGAAATTTGTATTACAATATTTTGTTCTCATAACTATGATTTCCACCACCGAATCATTTGTACAGCAACATGTTTTAGTTCCTGAAATTCTCTTTAAAATCCTGTTTTTAAGTTTTAAGTAGAAACTCGTGCGCAGATATCAACCCCTCCGACGAATAGAGTTGTACATCTTACTTATATCATTGTCATATAAGATTACTGAAGTAACCGTACAGAGAGGCGTGTCAGTGCAGTTGTAAAACATATTCTGGAAGAACACATAGTTAGGCTACTAATTTTTTTTTTAATTTCGCGCGGATGGAGTAAACAGATAGAGTAAAATTAAAAAATCGCTCAATCGATATAAGCAACGCTAATATATCATACGAAACATTTTTTTACGAAACGAAATACGAACTACGAAATATTTTTTTCTATATAACATACAGATACTTCAGATTTATTAATTGTATAGATATATGTAGAATATACATATTTATAGACTTCTAACCAAAGTTTTAATCAGTTGTTAAATATCAGTTCAGTCTATAGTCTGGGCGTTTGTCTTTGATTATGAAGACTCGGATAAAGAAAGGTAACACCGCTCTTCGGATGTCAAAGGTGAGTTTATCAAAGGCCATATATTTAGTTACCGGGTAGAACTACAAAGCTCGGGAGTAAGAGAAAATTCGCGCTATCTTGCTGAAGACAAACCGTGGGTTTCCACTACAATATTTGTATAAAAACATACTACTTTTTCGGTTTTGCTTGCATAGTGGAAGCCCAAGGTAATTCATGAAATAACGCGTTATTATGCCTGGTCTACTTTATGGTTACATATAGGCGATTACAAGTGATAGATCCCACAACAAAAATATTTGTTGGGTGCACGAATGGGCTGGGTAGACCGGTGATATACCACGGCCACACAGAAGGCAGGTGTGAAGTGGAAGCAATTCCACGTTTCATCTGATGAGTGTGGTGCAGGAGGTCTTATTTTAGTCCTATTTTCCTTCCCACCCATATTTTAGGAATTAGGAAAGGATGTGAAGGGGAAGTGAATTAGACGGAAGTGGGGACGCATAGGAAAGAGAAAAAATACATCCATTTTCTGTTCGTATCCTTCTGCGTTGATTAAATGTAGACAACGGATTTGTATTTGCGGATGTCTTTGGGCAACGGTCGCCTCGGTATTTCGGCGAATTCAGGTTGCAGAATGTTTCGAATGCAGTTGCTCGTTTGCCACCTTTTGATATATAAAAAAATATCGTAGGCGTAGGTTATTTTGGAGGTGAATAAGTGTTGCGCAATTAATGAATAAACGGGTCGCTTCGTTTCCGAATTGTCGTTCGCTTCCCTTTTGGCTAAACTCTCACACTCGTGTACATTCAACTTTACACAACAAAGCGTGCCGCTTGTTACAAGATCTGCAAAAAGGGTGTTAAGCGATAATCTACCGAATACTTTTTGTCTCAAGAGCTAAACTCGTACGTAGACACTTGACAGGCTGAGCAGGAAATAAAGCTGCGGGTGTGAAAGAGACAGAGGATAATTTTCGAGGGTATCGATCGTTCTGGTGGTGGCTAGCGGAGGTGGATGTTACCAAATTTCGTCTTAGTCCTTTGTAATCGTAACGTGTAATCAAATGTTCGAAATTAATGATTTAAATAGGAATAATCTTTAAGCAAAAGCATGTAACTAAGTGTAATAAGTAAATAAGTAAACGTAATTGAATTTTATTTTTTAAGTTCTAAAACGTTTGTTATATAAATGTTTAATAGCAGATTGAAATTAAAAAAGTTAGGTATCTGTAAATTAAAAAGAAACCTAGAAGTACAGTCATTTAATTTTATAAAACGTGCTGATCATCAACAAAGATATCTTTTAGCCTGAATTGGATGAAAAGTGCCTCGAACGATTCAAGGTAATCCATGCAGATTATGAAAACTATGTAAGAATTTAAAAGATTATTATTTGACTTTGATGATATATCTTAAAAATAAAAATTTCTATATATACATATAGGTATATAACAGTTTACATAAAAAATGTTACATAAGTTAACAATGGCATAACGTTTCTTGCCTTTCTAAGTTTACAAAATCCTTTATAAAAGTCGCTTAGAAATTCCTAAGCAAACATTTGATCCCAAATGGGTAGTTATAACAATTGTTCGGAGGCGAGTGAACGATTTCTGCGGTTTGCACTTGTGGTTACAATGTATACGAACGCCGTCCTGAGAGAGAGAGAAAGGGCGGGGGCGTGCGGGGAATGCGGAAGAGGCGGACGGGAGGTGTCTCTGCAGACAGCGTGGTGCCTTGTTCTCTCTACAGCTGCGCTCAACGTCATGATTCAACCATTAAATGCTCATCCAATTAATGACTCCGATGACGCTCTTCAATTACACAGTAACAAGCAAACGATCGCTTTCTTTGTTGGTACACAAAAATGAATCTAAAATAAATATATTTTAATAAATGAAGTTAAACACCAAGTAACTAATTTTATTTGATCAATTGCATTTACAAAATAAAAAAAATCCGCATGCCAAAATCTTTTTTAATAATAAAGGGAACATTTTTTACTGAAGCGCATTACGTATGTGAATATTTTTTTTTACGTAATGTAATTGTAACCGCATGTAGTGTTCGCTTTATCGGCGCATGCGTATACGTGTGTTTAATATTATTCAATGTAATTTTGCGAATTCCAGTATCGTATTACCGTTCAGTTTATAGAAGGAAGTATCCAAGGATTTTAAAACATCGATATACATTTTATATTGTTATTAAAATAATTGCTTTTGAAATTAAATCACGTTGCAATAATGTAAGGTTTTGGGAATTAGTTATAAAATGTTTCCCACATTTATTAAAGCAAAAGCTGTATCCAGCGTGCGTTGCGGCGACAGACATAATAATAATGTCAAATAACCATAAAGTACCTACTCGTACAAGCAAAATCACTTACAACCAAAAAGTTCGATCACAAGTTTGATAGAACATTCTAATCTGTATCCATTTGAATTAGTCATAATATATACAATATGCTACTTAAAAGTATATAACTTTGTGCATATAAAACATAGATACATTGCATAAATCGATTCTCGATTAAAGGCCCGTTTCCGATTGGAGTACTGTTGTGTGTGAACAATGCTCGTTGGGCGTGATGGAAAGCAAGCGCGTTCGTTAATCAAAGGATGCAAATTGCCACCGCATCGCATCTATCGAGGACAATGTGGCCACAATGAACTATTCTCCGTTTTCAACATGTATACTTTCAAACCTATGTTTTAATATATATGTTATTATGCTTAAATTTGAATATAATGGAACATTTACATTTACTAACAACTTATTTAAATACATGTATTGCTTTGTTCAGTTCATACAGATAGTTCACCTTTTGTGGATTATAATAACGAAATTATGTTGGTTTTATTTAATTTAATATAGGTCAGTGATTAATTTATAAAAGCGGAAAAGCTTCATGAAAATGAACAGGTAAGGTCACAAAAGAATTATCGCGCGATACATTGCAGCCGGCATTTTGCCCGCCGACCGCCGACCGTCGACCGTCGCCGCCGATAGCGCCGCATTTTAAATGGAAAAAGTTTCATGACGTTCGAGAAAGTGTTGATAGGCTGCCAACGGGCGTCATTATCAGCTAATTACCGGTTTAGAGGCACCTTTGGTGGATGTTACCGCATCATAGGGAAGTTGCGCTATATTGCATTGCGGACGTGCTGCGGCGTGACGTCACTGAGCCCCTCCGGGGAACAGGCAGGGGAGAGGGGAGAGGAGCGTGGCCTATTTATCCCGAGGAAGCGTATAAAAACGAGCCCCACGCTCGTGCGGATTTTCGGACATGTTCATAAATACGGGCTAAGTGACACTTGAAATGCATTCCTGGCACAACAATTTCCTGAAGCAATCCTGATTGACGACTCAAAGTATAAGGGAAATATCCAAATTCCGCAACATTTCAAAGATGTTAATAAATAAAATAAAAAAAATAAAATAACTTTTATTTCGGATCAGTTACATCCATATAGTGTTAGTGCAAAATAAAAATAAAAAAATAAAACAGCAGATCCTACGACTATGTTAGTAAAATAAGATAAAACAGTTCATATTTAAATTATTTTGTTACTAGGTTATTGTTCAAAATGCATCTACGAACAATTCCTAGTAACAGCGGTAATATTGAGTGACGGAACGGACATTGTCCTTTCGTCGTCCATTTCCCATTTCGTTCGTCAAGTTTTTATTTGTTGAAAAATAATTTATAACTCGTAAGCTTTTTGAGTAACACAGCCATCGCTGGGATATCTAATACTCTCTAACAAAATGTCTTACAAATACCTTTCATAAGTTCATCTTATATCTTCACCTATTTATACACGTATTATATAAAATAATAAAAATAAAATGCCCTGTTATAGAGGCAGCGAAGCGTAAGTGGGTTGTTATTTTTATTTATATCATTTAATCGGTTTCATTAGGTAAGTGAGAGGAAATTACTAAGAATCTAGGAACAGAAAATAAAATATGGCAATTCAACATTTGTGCTCGTATCCACACTTTATTTCATAGATTTCATAGATATAATTCTGTTTCTTCTGCCAAAATAACTATACAAAAACATTTTTCAAAAAAAATCTGAAAACAACAATATGTTTTTAGGCAGTGGAAATGACTCCAAGCGAGCGTAGTCGCGGGAACAGCTAGTATTTGTAGTAAGAATTGTATGCTCTTTGCTGTGTAAATTCTTGTATATGTTCAAATAGCAAAATTTTGCTATTTGTAATTCGTTAAAATTGTTATACTAAATGTGCGCAGCTTTATTCTGCACCGTTTTCTGTCCAGGAAAATATATGACTATCTTATATTTAAGTATGATATGTTGATTAACATAAAAAAAGACAACCGTACATTTTTAGAAGGAATTTGTCCTTTTATTTTAGATACTTGCTAAAGTATTTATACGTATATACGTGTATATGTGTAATGTTTATATATATTTTATGTTGTAACACGTGTAATTACGTACATCTCCAGGTTGTAATAAAATCATACCCCTTATATTCATGTTACCATACCCCTCCAAAATGGCTTGACTGATTTTTATGAAATTTTATAAACATATTCAGTAGGTCTGAGAATCGGCTACTATCTATTTTTCACACCCCTAAGTAATAAGATAGGTACAGATATAGAAAAGTCTGGGAGAACACATAGGCTATTTATTAAGTTTTATTAAATACGCGCGCTCGGAGTCGTGGTCTACAGCTAGTAACATAATGTATTTTTTTAATATGTTTATGTAATTTTTATGTTATCCTTTTTCATAACTTATTAATATTTGTTTACAAGGAGACAGATCAACTTCCAGAAATTGTCAAATAATAATCGTCCCTTTACATCCATTTAAATTTGTGCCTATTTTAACATTGTAATATTTAAAATATAACAAAGAAAATCCTACTTATTATGCTACACTAATGAAAGACCATAAAGGCTATATGTATAATGATAAACTCATTATTATTATTATTTCAGTATTTGCATCCAATTGCATGCGGTTTGCATTGAGCACGTTTCGAACGCCGCGCCGCAATAACAAACGCTCGATAAACATCGAGTGCCGTCGATTCTATTATAATTATTTAGTTTAGTACTTAGATAGCGAACGTGCTGCCATCTAACCTAGTTGCAAGTGTTAAATAAATAAAATATATAGATATAGATACGTATAGTTTTACGTTTCAATAAATGACACAAAACAATAAAAACAATGAGTAAAAAAATAATAGGCTCGCCTGACTGTTGCCCTTACGAGATTCCCAGGAAAAGTCCAACTCGAATCACATTAAAAATATCACACATAACATCAAAAACATTACCCGACTGATAGATTATATCACTATTTATATTTATTATTTAAATATTTACTTAAAAATGATCAAAAGTGTAATTTGCGAAAAGAAAAGAAAAAGTAACAAAGTAATTTAAAATTACTCGAGTCGTTTGATCGTTGTTAAAACATTTTCAGAGAGGTGGTCCATTTAGCTAAAGGGAGGCATAAAAGACGAGTCGAAAGAAAAATGATACGGGCTATTTTGAAACGCAAAGGTAGTAGCAACAATGGACTGAATGTGGGTCTCAACTTTGTCTCTTGGCTTCACTGAACCGTTTCTGTATTGATAACACTCTTTATATACTCGTAGTATTAGCTGACTTTGCTTCCGTTCAATATATATATATATATATATTATATACTTCATAGTTTTTTTGTCAATAGTCACTGAACTTATGAATGTCTATGTTATGTACGAGTATAAAGCTAAATAAATAAAATATATCCATTTATAGCACTAAATAGTTTTCATAGATTTCAATTGACATTATCGCACACAGTATCTTTTCTAAAAGTAAGTAAGTATATAAAAATATATAGTACAATTGCGTGGAAATTAATATTAAACCTTATTGCGGGGTCGTTAGGCCATAAATGTATCCAAAGAGGACAACAGGGAGCGGCAATATTGAAACAATCGCTATATCACTAGACTGGGCCGGCGCGCCGCTTTATTGGACGGATAATGCGAAATTTCTCATGTTTCAGTTATTAAGGTTATATAAAATAAAATGCACACGTTGCACATTTGTATGCGGTGGTTGTCTGCCCGCATCCCTCCCCCGCCGCTACCCCCGTGCACCTAACTTCCCGCACCCCGCTCGCTATTCAAACATTGCATAAAACGAGTAGGTTCAGATGAACCGTGATTTTCTGTGAGGGAATTCAAATACTTTTCTATCTTATCAATGCATTTCCATCTCTATCGCAACAATGGCACTACAGTGAGCGACTTCGTAATTATGTTCTTTATTGACTCTTTGACCGACTACCCTTACCTTTAAGTAGCTGTTTCATAAGCTTTTGATCTCTTTTCTCTTACACTATTTACCTCATTGTCTTTTTTTTGTTTTCTATTAGTTTTAGTTTTTCCAAATTGTCTCAAATAAATTCTTTAGTAATTCTTCAAATTCTTTAAGTAGAAGGAAGAGAATAATAACATTCTTTTGTCGTAATCACGCATCGCTTCTGGATCAATAAAATTCAGATATATTTATTCATTTGTTTATATACGTACGCCTTTTGCACTAACAGCGCGTGTTCTAATCTAGTTATACCGAATAACAACTAGTATATTGTCCCATTGACCACATTTAAAACCATTTTAAATCTAAATACAATAGACACATATAGTTGTGTTCATGTCCTTCTGTTACACGTCACTTGAAGGATAAACAATTAATTTATCCCTATTAATTTAAATATATTCGTATGCTTTGAAATAATTCCTCTAATCGTAAGTGGTATGTACATGTTACCAGGTCACGGTTGATTACAATACCAAGTGGAATAGATTATTTATTAATTAATTGACCGTCGCTAGATCGTCTTCCTTTAAAATTACTATGAATACTGTAATTATAATTATTAATTAGTTTATTAGAATGAATGTATAATCAACTGTCGTGTTTTAATAGTTACTGTGATAGAAATCTTACTAATATGATAAATGCGAATGTTTTGATGGATGTTTGATGTTTTTGGAGGTATCACCGGAACGGTTCAACAGATCTTGTTGAAATTTAGCATAGATGAAGAGCATAGTCTGGAAGAACACATGGGCTAATAAAGGTTTTTTTTAATTCTGCGCGGACGGAGTCGCGGGCGACAGCTAGTCTATACATATTATTAAAATTGGAGCGTCTGTGTAATATAAAAAATGTATATATCATAAACATGATGAATTTGAGTAGCTGATAACGAGAAATCAATTTTAAAAGTTTTTCCAGTCTATGTCTGTCCACAAGGCCACGCTTGTGACGGATACGGTACGGTCTCTACTAGTGATGCAACGGATGTCTGTTTCCGTTTCCGCAAGTGCGGAAGTTCCGCGTGCTTTTCAACATCCGTTTCTGTTTCTGTTTCCGCAACTTTTATAACGGAGATAAAACGGAACTTTAC
>JAOPJD010000025.1:2071611-2088445 GCA_026167825.1 Papilio polyxenes | reverse complement strand
AGGTCTGAGAATCGGCCAACATCTATTTTTCATTTTTTTTAACTGCGCGCGGACGGAGTCGCTGGCGACAGCTAGTCATCTCATAAGAGTCATACAAGATATATACTCATGCAATTTTATAAAAATCTACACACATTTTAATAGGCCTTGGAAATTTTATTTGATTCAACTATAATTTCTTGTTATGGTAAATAATTAAAAGTAAGTAAATTGTTTCACCGGACCCATAACAAATATTTCGGCCGAATTATGTGCGGTGATTTGAAAACTACTGAAATCATTCATTTTTTATCAGTAGAAGTAGGTAATGTAGCACTGCTGGTTGAACAAACATACTTGCTTTCAATACAGCAGTGCTCTGTCTCAGTGTGTGCATTCCAACAATAGCAGTACTGTGCTATCTTATTGCTGTCTCAATATGCTGCCCTCGTGTGAAACTAGCATTACTGCAGCGCTATTTCATTTCCGCGATTCACGTTGAAGTGCAATTAAATTTGATTGATACGGATAATTCATAGTAAAATTACATTAAATAACGAATTATTATTTTAGAAACGCGATTTTATTTTACTTTTAATCTTTTTATAGATCGAGTAATTCTATTGACTTAAAAAAAAAGAGGCTCGCAATAATTCTGTACGTTTTTATCACAGTTTTAAAAATGTTTACTACATTTTTGTATCTAATCTTCCTATGTACTTAGTTCGAAGTTCTATAGTTAATTTTCCTTTTCAAAAGAAATTAGTAAATCAACACTTTAAATTTCTACTAACTATCTTTATTGATACCGGCGCAACAAATTTAATTTAGTTTCCAAGAAACTCAAATGGAATGACTCACAACTAAATTACACTTAATAAGTTCTAATTTACACTAAATTTGTGAAATAAAGTTCATTTGTAGGTAAAATGATTTTCTAGTTGTACAATTACAGCAAATCGTTTTGGTGGAATCAATTAGAACATATTTAGAATTTTTATATTTATTATTTTATAAATGAAAAGTTTCCTCAAATAGGGAGTTCAAGTAATGTTACTACGAGTAGTATTATAAAATGCGATAGTTTAAATGGATGTTTGTTTGAAGGTATATTCAGAACGGCTGAATGGATCTTGATGAAATTTGGCACGAATGTAGAACATAGTCTAGAAGAACACTTTGGCTACTTATTATATTTTTTATAATTCCGCGCGGACGGAGTCGCGGGCAAAAACTAGTCTTACTAATATTGCGAATAGGAATGGGAATGGATGGATGGATGTTTGCTAGAAGGTACCTCCTAAACGGCTTAACGGATCTCGATGTAATTAGACATAGATATAGAAAATAGACATAGGCTAATAATATATTTTTTTGAATTCCGCGCGGACGCATTCGCGGGATACGGCTAGTACTATAAAATAACTGGTCTTTTACCAACTGATAGAGGAGGTTCCAAGCTCTGACCAACAGACAGGAGGTTAAACATGCGAGCTTTCCCGTTATACGAAGCGAATAAAAATAATTTTAAAATAGATTTATCCATTTTGTTTTACAGTTATCGGTTTCAAATTGGTCAGAAAATTATTCTAGTAACATTGTTGTAGGAGAGCAAATATTATTCTATCGTTCTTTACACATCGTGATGATTTTCGATTGATATCTGTTAAATTTCAACGAAATGAATTGAAAATATTGTTCGAGATCAAATATTGATTTCGGCCGTTAGTATATATTTGTAAGGAATGCTTATGTTTGGACGCCGCTACGTGGTGTGTGCGACTGCACATTCGGTTCATTGACATTCAGACACGAACGAGTGCTTAACGTTTGTGATTTTAAGAAAACTTCGGCTAAGGTCCAAATGAATTCATTCATGGCTCAAGGGTTAACCACTTGACTTGTAATCTGCAAGTCCTGGGTTCGAATCCCGCCATGTACCAGTGTGTTTTTCGAATATCAATTTAAATATGTACGTCCTTACGGTGAAGCAAAATATAGTGAGATCGGCAAAGACATGTTTGAAATCAACCAACCCACACTGAATCAGTGTGATTAACTAAGGCTTAGTCACCCCTAACTTAGGGCAGGTTTTGGGCCTCTCAGTGGGTTTGTTGTTTCGTAACAAACATAATATATTTTCTAATTTTCTATTTTTGAATTAAGAATTCAATTCCGTGATCGTATTTTAAAACGGATAAGAAGAATTCATTTCCAATGTCTGTAAATAAATGACGAATGTGTTTGCAGCGATGTATTACTTCTTTTAATATCTTTTTGGGGTACCGCTATCAATCAATTTAAGCCAAAACCGGAGGAGCGGCAGTCGAGATCTTCTTTTAGAACGTTCACTCTCTTGATTTATATAAATTGTTAGTATACACACTGTCTATTTATTCTCCTTGTATATTATATGTATTAATATTTTCACACTTATCTTAGGAGATTTGGTAAGTATTAGTATGGTGAGTATTTTGTGACAAGACACTACTTTCGAATGTATTTAAGTTCCAATAATAATTGTAACGGACAACCCAGGACTTAAGGTCTAAGCCATTTTTGCATAAGGTTTGGAAGCATCTAATGAAGTTTTACGGAAGTAATGGGGTTATATGAGGGGAACCTCATCCTACCTCCTTAAATATTGTCCACACCTGACCATGTTGTGATAAAAATGCATTTTCTTTTTTCATTATTCCGCTTCTTTCGTAAAATCATTTATGAATATTGAATTTATCAGTTGTTTTATAGTTAAGCTGTTTTTGAATAAAGTTGTTGAGTTATTGACATCTTCTTGCTCTCAGTCTTCGTATAACGACTCTAAATTCTTTGTCTTCAAATTCAAATGGCTTTCAGAATGCTGTAAGATAGCTCTTGTGCTGCCTCGGTGCCTTGCAAAAGGAATCAAGCACGTTTAGCTGCACCGACCGAGTGAGAGGGCGGCATCCTTTGTCGTTATTGATATGGCGCTTCTAGTGGTGGAAATAGCTTTGTGATTTTAAATTTCACGCTATACATTCGAGATTGGAAATTTTCATTGTATCGCTTGATTGTATTTTATGGTAAGGTTGTGGGCATTTCTTGTATAAATGTGTCGTGACGCGTCCAGGTAAACTCCGAAGCAACTGAACCGATTTTGAAGAAATTATATAACTATGTGTTACTTGGTCCAACTTAAAATATTTTAAGTTTATAAAAGTCAATTTAGATTATAACAATTTTATTATTGTAAATAAATTGGTTTCATAATAGAAACTAGCTGTCGCCCGCGACTCCGACTGCGGAATTAAAAAAAAAAAAAAGTATATATGTATCCTCCCAGTCTATGTTCTACATCTGTGCCAAATTTCATCAAGATCGGTTGTGTCGTTCCGGACATACTTTCTAACGAACATCCATCCATCTAAGCTTACACATTTATAATATTAGTAAGATGTTCGATACGTAGAATATTAATTTCACTTCGTTTTAATATAGTATAATAGCGCCGAGGCTACAAGCTCTCGAGTGAAGTGGGACGGTCGGCATTACGGGGATTGCTCCATAAGTAAAACGGCTCCTAGGCAAGAACAACCACTCGAATTCCTTTGCTCAGATAATAGTTTTAAAATAAAAATAGTTATCCACTTTCACTGCCTCCAATTTGAATTGAAAGTAATTTGTTTATTATAGAGTTGTTTTTTTAAAGCCAATTTTGTTACCAATAAAAATTATATTTTAACAAAATAGGATAAAAAGAATTGTATAAAATTTAACCTTTATTCAATAGTAGATAAAGGTAGCTAGTGTAACTATTTCAATGGCGAAAATTCAAATAATATATAGAGGAATTATAATTTGCATAATCAAAGCGTTTGCGGATCTATTCAGTACAAATTGCCGACTTCCGTTAGATTAAATGATTAGTTTGTTACATTGGACTTGTGGTTGACTTGAATGCAAACGTGCTTGTGGCTTATTTAGAATTTAGTCAGATGTACATTTTGTTACGTAGAAATAACGTTATTTCTCAATCGAAACTAAATATATTGAATAATGTTTAAAAAAACACCACGTTTTTAGATATTACCATGAAAATACAGGCAACTATTTAATTTTATTTATAAATTATACTAATAAAAAGGCGATAATGTAAAAAAACCTGTGGATATAAAAATGCCTAATTTTATTATGGTAATTTTAAGTAAATAAAAAAATTATATTTTATACAACCAAAAATATGCGCAAAAATATGTAATAGAAATTAACATTTTCAGTGCAAATCCCTGTACTATTCTTCAAATGTCGCGTAAAATGTTACGAGTAGAGGCAATTAAAGAGCAAAAGCGCATTTAAACCTACGAAGTGCTACCTACGGCTTTGTAGACGAAAGTACGCTGCAGAAAAATCCTCGAGGCCAGAAAATGGTAGTGTATCAAGCGAAAACTCCTGAAAATTCGTTTGGTACAACAATTTCGTTTCGTAACAACAAAAAAGGAACCGGAAATACCGTTAAATTTTTTTTACAAATGATGGTCAGCGTAAACCCACGGTTACGTGTATAATTAACGAGATAGAAACTTACTGAAGTATCCAGTTTTGTATAAACAAGTTTCTACTTTAATCCAATTTACCCACGTGAGGTTCATCTCATGCACTATCCACTTATTAGCCGCACCGTGACTAACTAATTAAATTAAAAAAAATATATTCCAATAAGAAAATGTAATTATGTCATATTACTTCAGCTTGTGAATTTAGGTTTTATTGAATTAAAAAGAATAGTAATAATTGACAAATAATTATTTAGTTTACATAAATTTATATAACACTATGTAATTTGATTGCGGTGGGCAGAATTAATAATTCTTGTCTTGCTTAAATATGTAGCTTAGTTTAGAAAAAAGGTCATAGTGATTAGTCAATATTACACAGTCATAAAAAGCAAAAATTACCTTATAATATGATCTTGAGTTTTAGTTAGTTAAGGGTTGATTATGATGAGCAATTTTTTTAATATATTATAAGTTTAACTAAATAGTTTTGTAAGGTGAAATAAAATTATCAATTTGAGGAAAATCAATGAACAAGATGTTGGCACTTTCAACGAAACTTGTTGCGTTCGTTCCTAAGTGGGGTAACATTCAAGTGCTCTTTGGTGTGTCAACAAGAATTCATCGAGTTATACCTGAAATTGACCCAAAATTTTTTTTTTACTTCTTTAGACTTTTACTTCAGCTTCAGCTGCTTGCCGCGCAAAACGTAATATCCGCCATGTAAGCTGAATTTTCGTATAATCTACAAACTGTCTCAAAAGTCTCATAAAATCTATTGTCTTCTTTGTAAATTATTCAAGCATTCTTGGTAGTTAACATTATTAATCTTGAGTGAATGAAGTGGAACGTTTCATTGTAAGTGATGTTTGTGGTCTACGTTACATTTCCAATTTACTGAACTGTCCGAATTCGCTGCGTAATGCTAAAATACGGATTGCATTGTTCTCTTGGACTAAATTCCTACCTGAGATGGCTATCGCCCGAATACTGTAGCGTCACTTAAATATGTAAGTGCGTCTTAAATCATATGACCACGCTTGAAAGTCAATGCGGAACGCGCATCTCTACTTTGATGCCAATCAAGTCGGACCATGCATACAGACCACTCAATACCACACATAAGACAGTTAAGTATTCAAAATGAGCCTGAGTGTTTAAATTTTTATTAATATAGGACATAATATTGCCAGGGTTCGCCAAATCTGTTACTTTTTAGGTTTATTTTACTAAGATACTCAAATGAAACCAAATACAATTGAAAATACAAATGATAATTGTGAAAAACTTCAATTTTACCAGATATATTTTCTGACAAAGTTAAAGAAAAACTGTTATTATTGTAAAAAACCTTTAAAATATAATTATAATTAATGAAATTAAAGTAGTATTATTTAAAGATTGATGTTAAGTCAGTTGCAATATTACAAGTATACTCGTAGTACCAGAAAATTTCACACTAGACCAACTATTTTGAATCTGGGCTCGTAGAAATAACGAAAGCACATCAATATTCGGTATTTTTTGCAATCTTTTGTTTCGCTGTTACCAAATTCTTGACCTAAATAATAGAAGAGCGGTTTATCAATTCAGCTGTTTTAGAACTCTAAAGAGAAAATCGTCTTAAAGTGTAACTTCAAAATTAATTTTGTGAATTAATGGGACGAGCTCTTAGGTCGCTTGTTCTAAATGTCCAAGTATTATTAAACTCAGTCTGTTACACAAGCATTGTTCAGTATTAAATTAAATCGTTGCTTTCCAAATAGATATAAACAGATTAATAGATGACCTAGAAATATATATTATTCACTTAAGCATAGATTTATTTATTAATAATTTTATTATTTGCGGTGAAACAGAAGGGCGATAAAGGGCATTTTAACGTTCTGCACAGGCGTTCAGAGATATTGTGGTATAGTTATTGCAAAGGTCTCTAATAATAAATAGTCTGGGTCCAAAAGGTTATTTAACCTTTTCAATAAAGTATAATAAATCTATTTATTAGAAATAGGCATTTGTCTGTTTTGAAAAACGACTCCAATTAGTCACCATTTAACATCGGAATATTTAGAAATGATTATTGCGATCGAAATATTTTTTTTTTAATATTGTTTTGTGTACCTTTCATATTGAACTTAGGACCCGTTAATTAAACATAACTTTAACTTTTTGTTATACCATAGTTCTTGTATTATTCGTTTATATATATGTGTGTATATAGGTATGTATTATCTTTTGAAATATTGAAATTTTTATTTATCTTTATATATTATGAATATTTATGTTTGGTTATCCACCGCTGCAACTAGCGTGCGGATAGTCGTGAGGGTTTTCGCGGAAGATCAGCGCTGAGTGGGCCAGAGAGGAGCACCCAGCATACAAAGCTGAGGGAGGACCCTATCCGGTCAACATTGCAACGTTAATAAAAAAATTTCTTTATTCTAATGCAATTGATTTAATTCTGTGTTATGTATTTATAATTATGTTGTGATGTGTTAGTGTTTAATTACGTTGTAATGATGCAACGGATTAAATGTTATTTTTTTATTTTATTTATTTTAAATAGATTCTGATTTCATCGAAAGCCTGAAATAGTGATTTTACTGTTAATATTATTGTCTACTTTATTCTAGATTTTTTTTTGTTGAACCATTTATTTTTCTTACCGTTTTGAAAATTTGCAAGCGATTTTTCTTTCAGTATGTCAGAACAAAAATTACGAAAAAAAATGTTCATGAAATGTTATTATTAGCAGATATTACTGCGAATGAAAATATTCTTATCTTAACTATGATCGAAGTTTTGTTAATGAAATAAAGAACAATGTAATAAAAATGCATCAAAAACATTCAAGGCAACCAACTTTCAAGTGAGCAATCATAAAATTATTGAATCGACTTTCAAGTTGGCAACTTAACAAATGAATAAATCAGAATAAATAAAAGCTGACAATATTGGGTAGTTAATATAAGCCAATTGGTGTTATGGTGAATGATTTCAAGCGATACGATATGATAATGTTTAAATTATACACGAACATGCTTTGATAATCGTTTTGATGATTTTAATTAACTGTTGCAGACTGTGAACAATATTTCGAAAAGAGTTGTTTAATTAAAAAGCAGAAAAACATGAAAAAAATTGATTTGTAATAGAAAAGATCGAATTTTACCATACCAAAACAATAGTAAATTTTTGGAGTGCAAAGAACGTCTAATTCTTTAGGATTATTGTTGCTGTCAGAGTTTGCTGAACGACTTTATTAGTCTCTTAGTACTGATTCCTCACACTTAATAAATGTTACCACGTAACTGTAACATGGGTAATACTCGATAAGTGTAAATCAGCTTGGTAAACTCATGGAAAGAGTTTTCGGGGTTCAACGAGGCCAAATTATAATCCTCTTTCTCTTCCCACCCTATTCTTATAAGGTAAACATGGGAAGGGTAAGTGGATTTGACCGGGACGCATAAGAAGGGGAAATATCGTTTCGAGCGTCCATTCGTCCGTCGATTAAAGATAGAAAAAGCGTCTGCAATTGCTGATGTCTATTGGCAGCGGTGGCTTTGACATTTAAGCGAATTCAGGTGACCGCTTGCACGTTTGCCACCTTATACTAAAAAAAAAAATGAGGGTGACGAAACTACGATCATTGTTCAATCTCTAAAGTGAATTGTAACCGAAGCATAAGAGAGGACACCGTAAGAGCGTAAGGTACAGACATGGTGAAAACTGAGTTACATTTACTGGATTTTTTTTGTATGAATAGATATTTTATATTATCTTAAAAAACAGAACATAGACAACGATCAACTTACGGTCGAACAACAATGATCGGTCTCGAAAAATTTTTGCTTATTTAAAGCATTATATTTAACATTTGTACTACTTTTATTGTAATTTTAATCGGTCTAGATAATTACAATCTGAAAACACGATGTTTCGTTTAGACAGGGATAGTAACATTTATACACGCTCTTAGATATCGAAAACGTTTGTCCGTTACGTGACAACTTTTGAATTTCAAATATTGTTAGTCATGAAAAATTATTTCAATTATTTTTCTTCTACATCTTCTATTAGTAAACAGACTTTAGAATAAATGTTTTAGATGTAAGAACCAAATGGAAGAGGGCATCCATGGAAAGGAACAAACTTTTGATAGCAACAAAATCACAACTTCGGCACAGTTGTGCGCTAACTTGAATGAATTAAATATTTAAAAGACTGTTACGGTTAGCAACTTTGTAAAGAGTTCGTTCAAATAAGGAACGAAATTCGGCTCAAACCGGTCAGTACTGACTACAGGCGACTGTTTTCCGTATAACTTAAATCTAATCCAGTCGAAAATTAAAAAATATGTCAATCTTTTATAACTTGGTATTCATCGCAATATATTTCACATTATAACGCATTTTCTTTTAGTTTAATTTAAAATAAAATTATTTTTGTATCAAAACATAATCAAGGACTTCTCACATTCACTGCACTGTAATAGCACTCGAGCATGCTATGGCACATAAGTTCATTTTATGTGCCAGTTAGACGTACGAACAGTAAGCTTTTTTGTCCAAACTCTAAGTTAAACTTACTAAGTATTGAGTGAAAAAATCAGACTTTATTATGTTAGTAATTTATTGATGACGAAAAACTAATTGATTCAATTGAGATTGAAATAAATTTTATACTATTTTAATTGAAAATTTGTAATTGCTTCAGTTGTTTAATATTCCGTGAAATCACACAAACACATAGTCCGCACACACGAGTATTAAAAATTATTTGTATTCAATACTTAGTATAACTTAGTACTAACTTGAGAACGTACGAGGTAGAGGCAAGTTGATCGTAGCCCGCTCGCTACGCGACTGTTTCCTGCTACGAGAGCGCTTGGCCCATCATATCTTATGCATGCCTGCAATGTCTATTATCATAATACTTTGACATTACAAACTTCTTTTGACTTTACCTAGTTTAATCTCTTTCGTATATCCCTAGCTTTATTTCTTGGAAGATAGTGTAAAAGCTATGGCTAACGTTATTTTTTGTTTGCTTTAATTATGTTTGATCACATTGATTTATAGTATCAAGAAATTGTAATACGTGTAATAGTTTTATACAATACTTAAGTCCAATATAATTTGTACTAAATATATGTAAACTGATAAACATTAATGAGGCGTAGTTTTAAATTAAAAAATGAATTGAAGCAAATACGGCTCCTATATCTAATACATCTGAATATATAAAATGTTACATACTTTATTTTATACTTTAATCAAAACACTTTGATTATTATTTAAAAAATCTGCTAGCAATAAGTTTTAGACAAAGTGGTACTTGATGTAACTTGACATTTCACTTAAGGCACACCCATCTGTGCGAAGTGTTTCAAATTGCTTTGTTGTATTTCGATAAAATAGAATTGAGTGATTTTGGCAGAGGCGAGCGAGTCTTTTCACCTATAGCTTAAACTTACATTATGCTCCATTTCACTCTAGAGGTTATTCGTCAAAAGAACTTAACTCTATATATATTATTTTATTTCTTTTCTATATTTACGCTACTAGATAACAAATAATATATCTTTCTAAATTTAGTATTATTAAAAAGTTAGCTTTTTTATTATAGTTTTCATGAATATACATTTAACTATATTTCACTTTCAGGGCATCGAACAACTAGGAGAGTGCCAAATGTTATTAGGTCAATCGGTGTTCGCCTCTGTAGGCTATTAAGAGAGCGAGTACTTTTATTACAAAACATTACCAAAATGTATTCATAAATGTTAAAAAAAAAAAAGTTTAATAATTCGGTACTAATACTAATCTGCTATAAGCTAATCGAGTTACATACATCGCTTCTAGCTTTGTGCTTAACGCTCGAGCGGACATCGGCTATATTTCAGTTCCATATTTCATTAATCAATGTTGAACGAGCCGTGTTACAGCTATACTCGTAAATTAGTTGTTACAGCGAGTGGCACCGTGCGATATGGGATGCATGTTCTTACTCAGAGTGTAGCATAAGGTTTGGATAAGGTTTTTTTTTTGCATTTATTACTCAATAGTGTTAAAAAATGTTTGCTCATCTTTTGTTGAGCCTTATGATGGATACAAAGGTTTCATCAAATCGACGATAAGATTTTAACATGGACTAAGGAATATTACATCATAAAATATGTTGTAACATCGAATAAGGAAGTCGTTAAGAGTATATTTACCACGGTCGAAATTCAATTTTTACAAACAATATTTACGTAAATTCAGTGACAATATATCAGACATATCTCAAGGCTCTGGACGAATGCCCTACGGTCTCTCAGATATTGGCAGCCGTCCAATTCGTCGTGGGTTCCTCAGAGAAAAATACTGCACTATTGAGAAAGGAGTAATATTAAATGTATTTAATGGCGTCGAAGACTGTGCATTTGGGTGCGGTAAGGTTTTAAAAATGTATACGTATTTGCTAATTACGTAACCTACGTTAGAAAAGGTTTGTACAATAAAAATTTAATAAATGGCAATATAGAATATACTCATTGCTTTCAATTTCATTATTAGTTTAAATGTAAAAAAAAATATTTAAGCTATATAGAATTTGTAACCATTTTGAAAGTATACTATTACAGTGATATTTCAAAAATTAATAAAACTTTGTAAATTTAAATACACATATGTACAAATGAATATTATAAGGTAAACAAAAGCAGTCAATTAAGCAACAGTTCTGCTAAGTAGCCTTTTATTACGTTGTGTTAAATTTCAAATGAATTAGATCCGATTAGGGGACTGTTTGGCATAAATATCTATTTTGCGAAGAGGGCGTCTTCGGAACGGGATTATAGGGACTTCTAGTTTTAATAGTGTTTTTTTTTTTTTTTTATCCTCTTTATCAATTGTGATTGCCAAAACTATTATATTAACATATTTTAGATTTGTTATATACATACAAGATATTCCTTTATCTATACATATTAATTAAATTAAATTGTCTGATAGAAAAAAATCACATTTCGTACACATAAGGGCTGTGTTGCTGATAACGAAAATTTTTTTTTATTTTATTTATGACTGTCTGTTCGAAAGCCTGAGTTTCGTGTAATCTCCGGCTGAACCGCTGGAAGCTATTTATATGTTTAAATAATAAGAAAAGAAAAAGAAAAATTATTAATTTTGTTAAACATTAAATCGCGCTTACTAGTGATTCTTTTAACTTAAAGAATCTTCCTTTTCTATCTTTTACAACAAGTCGTTACGATATCGCTTGCAGTCAACAAGAACACTGCAGTATGCGGCTTAAACTTATCTTTTCAAAGTAATCAAGATCTTCTCTGGTCTTAAGCCTCTGCATCTAAATTATGTTTTTTCTATTCTGGTTTATATCTTTATAAAAATTATGTCGTCGATAAACGATGTACCGTTTAGATGAACGATTGATGATTGGTTTTATATAAGATTACTTTAAACTTCAATTGTCGTGAAAAATAATAATTTTAATTAACTTCAATGAAATGACGAAATAAAAACTAGGAGCGTAATAAATTCATTTTGAAATAGAAGCGCCTGAACACGAAATCAATTCTTGTCTTAAACTTTAAGAAAGTCGAATTGGTTCAAGTCGTTTAATTAATTAGTTTCCAAGAAGACTTAAATCTTATTGTCATATGTTCCCACGATTTGTGTAGTTAAAGAATTAAATTTACTTCTCACTTAGGATTGACTATCGTACAGCAAACTTTCCAACTGTAAGAGTTATAATTTAGCAGATTGTATGTTGCTGTGGCAAGTTTTCTACCTATTTGCACTACAAGCTTTCAATACGATTAACACTCCTTCGAACCTAGGAAATAAACTTCCTCAACTATAAATTTCATTCAATTCGTTTTGGCTCTTTTTTACTCGTATCAAATGAGATGATAATTATCGATGGAAATTAATAGAGTTAGTTAATCAATCATGTGAAACGATCACCACAACACATAAAATAGGTGATAAGCTACTAGTGATTCTTGAAGCCTTCTCTTACTGTAATCAAAATCAGTGTGCTGTCATGTGTAAACATGATTCACAACTCAAAAGACTTTAAACGAATAAAAGATTTGTTTGTAGGTTACTTAAGACAAGAAGACATTAGAATTTGAAGTATCGCAACTAGCTAGTGTTGTAACAATTAGACTTGGAATTACAAGATGTCTGATTAGACTAGAAATGCCAGTTAGATAGATAGTAATTTCAAGTTTGCTAAAAGAAGTCACTAGAGCAGAAACATTTAAGGGTTTCTGAAATAACATATGTATATAGTTAGTAGGGTTGTTGTAGAGTAATCGTATCGCTTTGGACATAGCGAGAAACAAGTAAATCGAATCTGGTATGATATGTACAATTTGCAAAATTGATTACGATCACCATGACTGTTTACCCCAATCGGGTTAGATTTTAAATGGCCGCGAGGACGTATCCCAAGCGGTGTGACAAATTGCAGTCATAAATAAAACGTACACTAACGTTGTGGAGCATTGCGAACATTTATGTCCGTGAATGTTGCATACAATTTGAACAGATGGCCCGATATACGGTGAGCAATTAAGGTCGGGCAACACCTTCGACGGCGATTAGTACCCGCATCATTGCTCATGCAGCTCTTATGTTTAGTTTCCAACGAGGGTAAAGTGAGGCAGAACTAAAGCAGAACTATTCTGTCCTACTGTTCTACCTCATTATGCTGGTCCATTGTTCTTGTTGTTGTAAAAAGATATAGCACAATGTACATGTTGTAAGATCTGAATTTACATTCTGCTTAGAATAGCTATTTAATAAATTGAGCAGTAAAGTATTTTAGATTCCTATCTTGGACGACTCTTATAACCTATACTGCATGTCTATGTTTGTAGAATTAGGATGTATTAAAAAATTTAAAAATAATATGTGCTTATTTGATTTTCTCGTAAAGCATTCATAAAACCTTTTGATCTAGTACTTTTAACTTTGCAACTACTTGTAGAATAGCAGCGGTGTTGGGTGGCACGTTTCCAAATTTGAAGATAAATGATCAAATATTGGACGTTAGAAAATTACTTCACCACTAAGATACCGATGTTACACATCTGGTGCTTTGATTTTATACAATAAATTGGTTGTAAGTCTCTACAATTTTTACCTTCACTTTCATGTTTAATAGAAGAATTTTAACTAGCTAGCAGTATAATAGATGTTTTATATAACACTGATAATAAAATCCAACGAACAAACTAAATCATAAGAACTACAAATGATTTGTTAGGTAATCTTCGGTAAGAATTATTAGTAGGTAGTTATTCTTTAAAAGGGCATCTGAGGCATCTTAACAGATAAAACGCGGACAAACGATCTTTACTTCATTTACTCTATAAGGTATTACTCTTTTAGCGATACAACTGCTGCTATTGATTTTACCATTTTAATTTTTTTTATCATACTATAATTTATTTTATACTTAATTTTAACCTATGAAACCCGATTACATAAGTAAATAAAATTGACTGGACTAAACACCTAAATACTCAATAAAAGCACTGCTCAACTTTATGATGTCGCGTGATGGTCCAATTCGAGAGACGACAGCGTATCGGCGGCGGCGATGTTGTAACTTAAGTAAGATGAGAGATAAAATCTTAAACTTAGTCTACGTCCTACTAGCCGCAATAACTTTAGTTTTATCTCTTAGTAGTTAGCCGCGACGTGATCCACGTAACGGTAAATGAAAAAAAAAAAAACAAATAGGTACCGTGTTTAACGTTGTAAGATCTGTAGATTGATTCAAAGTTTGTTGCTGACTTGAGAACGTATAAAAACTACCAGTCGTTCAACGATACCTAACTTAAACAGTCCTTTATTATATAGATTTCTCTTGATGACTCTTCGATAAGGGACTAATTTTGTAGATTAATTAATGAGTATTATGAATCCAAAAGTGCGATCAAATAAGCTGTACAGAGAACATCATTGTTTTGGTCATTCGTATATTTTAGATATATAAAAATATTTATTATAACTGTATTAATTATAACTATAAATATAATTTATTTACTTGTAGTATGCGTAGTTAAATTGTGTGAGGCGGCGGTGTAAAACAGATATCGCCCCTAAATGAATAGGACGATTTAAGCGAATTCGAATTTACGATGCAATTCATCTGCACATTGCTACTATTGAATTTCTGAACTGCAATCTCGGTTAATTTTGAATAGACAAAGTTTCCGCACGTGTACCATTTTGGATTATTAACTCGAGTAACATTTGTGGCTTATATTTTACAGAGTGCATTTCGTAGATGTTAACTTTGGCCCCAGTTTCTTTACCACAATAAATATCTTAAGCTACTTGAAGAATACCCGTAAGTCTATATTACCTGGTGATGTTCAAGTGTTATCAAGTGAAAACATCTGCAACTTTTATCCCGAGAGTTGTGAACTTAAAAGAAAAATAGACTCCTTTCAATTTGTGAGTATTACAACGTTCTTTGTTGAGCGAAACTCACATGCAAATAAATAGTTTCTAATACTTTTTATTCTCAACGTTATATTCTAAAATATACTATCGAAGAAAAATATTTTTTGATAAAATCACTTTATTTTATTATTCGCGGGAAATATTTGCCATAATCTTATTAGCAGACAGTGATTAGGGGAAATAACCATAGCTTAATTTTTATAAATTGAAGAGGTATTTGATGAAGTTAATCCTCTTAATTGCATTGAAGCGGTTTATGACTTTCTCGGGGCAGAAGAGCCGCTCGCAGAAGTCTATGAACTAGACTCGTAAACTGACGTCGAGATAAGAGGATTAAAATGAAGCGCAGGTGTGGAATTTTATTTATCAATACCGAGAAGCCTTATTAAGAAGTAGAATACATTTCACAATGGATGTTTTCATATGAGAATAGTTTTTCATCATTTAATGTACGTTGTTAATTTTAACTTGTGATAAAAATTAAAACGAAAAAACTTGTACATAAATTAATTTATGAACGGAAATTAGTTTCTTATGAACTTGTTCTTATAAATTATATAGCATATTTAATATTTTTTTAAGAAAAAGAAACAGAAATCGTTTCATAGTAACAATATCCATAGTTTGAGAAATGTTTTGCCTATAGTTGCAAGGCAATATGCAGATTTTAATAACACTGTTTATATTTATCGAATACGTAATAGTAAAATATTTAGAAAATTAAGTATATTAGTAAGATCAAGGATTTATAATCTTTTACACCGAACCCACGTGAGTGGGATAAGGCCAGGGAGAAGATATAAAATTAATCCAACCTCACTTTATTTTGCATAACAATTTGAAACAGTTACAGTCCTCGATATAATGCAACTATAGATAAGGTGATTTAATGTTTTATCTGTTTGTATTTAAAATTTATTACAAAGAAAATTTGTTAATAATTTATCGACATTCACACAGCGTGGTCTTGCATTAATAACTAAATATGTCCATTGCTTGGTTCAGAAATATTATCACGTACCGCGCCAGTTTCGAAATGCGATTTAATTTTAAAACTCGCTTCAGACACTGTTCATTGTTCGTGCTTTTGTCTAGTTAATGAATTGATAATACCTGTGTGAGATAATTTCGTTTAGAATAAGCAAACAATTTACACTTTAACAAGGCGCATGTTTTCAACTTGTTGTTGACTACGTGTAAAATTGATTTACGGGAAGCGACTTTCTAACGCAATATACCAACTTGTTTTAACATTTGTTTAAAATATTGAAATAGAAGAAAATACCTAGATTACACTATTAATAATAGTTTAAAACACAAAAAAAACCAGTCACAATTAAAAATAACGTGCAAAGTTTGCGAAAATCGTCTTTAAAGTGAGTAAGTTAAGATTTTATGTAAGATTTAAATGTCATTTATTTATTGACTTTATTTCACACTCCTTCCGATGACATCAATTTTAACGGACGCGGAACTAATTTAACTTTGAAATGAGTTTATTTTCTGTCGATTCTAAATGCCCATTTCAGACTTATTATTATAAGATGATATTGCACGTTATGACAAAACAAAGGAATTATAAATACAAGTTCAATATTCAATGATACATATTATTTTATCTATAGTCTCGGTTTCGTTAGTACTTTTTTAATTTTAATTTATTTTAAATTTAAATCCTTTAAATCAAGATATGTTTTTATCTGTGCATTTCTAAACAATTGATCGGAAAATGATGTAGTTATATAGTACATGTACGTTTCTTACGGTGAAGGAAAACATCGTGATGCAACCTGCACATATCTGAGAAGAAATTCAATGATATGTGTGAAGTCA
>JAOPJD010000025.1:2037989-2057599 GCA_026167825.1 Papilio polyxenes | reverse complement strand
TGGTACATGGCGGGATTCGAACCCAGGACCTGCAGATTGCAAGTCAAGTGCTTAACCCCTGAGCCACCGACGCTCTCGACGCTAACAGATTACCACCTACTTTAGTCGAAACAATATAATTCTGTGATTTATTTAAATATTTCAAAGTTTTGTGTATCAAAGAAATTATCTTATATGATTCAATTGCTTTTCTTGTTCATCTTCTTTTCAGCCACATTTCGCCCACTACTGGGTAGTAGACCTCCCCTAAAGATCGCCACGATGATTACTTCTGTGTTCCCTCATCCAGGATACTCCCGCAACCTTGGCCAGATCATCATTCAATTATTCGATAGTAAAATACGAGAAATATGACAGTACTTATAGCAGCAAAGATTTGTAAAACGACCCCTTCTGTCAAGCTTCGCTCCTTGCCTTTAAATATTCATGAGAAAAGGTTGCTGTAACCAGATTTGGGAAAGATACGATTTAGCGGTTTGGGGGTTTGGAAATCTATGCAGGGAAACGTCTGACTAAAAATTACTTTACTTAGAGAATTGAATATGGCCCCTGAATTTTACGTACTAGTTTCATGCTAATGTTAAATAAACATATTTCAAAATGTATGTAATACTAGCTGTCGCTAATAAGTAGCCTATGTGTTCTTCCAGACTAGATAGTCTGGAACGGTTAATGGAATTTAGCATAGATGTAGAATCTTCTACATCTGTGCCAAATTCCGTCAAGATGGAGATACCTTCTAACAAACATCTATCCATCCATACATCCATCTAAACTTTCGCATTTATAATATTAGGAAGATTAAGGTTTTTCATTAGGAAGTTAGAAAATTTGTTTTAAATCATGAAATCAATTGAAATTTCGTGAATCGCTTTTATAATAAAGTATCTACGTAAATAAAACCTCTTCGAGAATAGAAAGTTTGGAAGTTCTTTGTTTTAATTAAACATTTTGTAACATTTCATCAGCATCACTGCAGAAAATAGCCTCTGGAGTTTGTTAACTTTGTTCAAAGGTCCTTCCTATTAATTACGAACTGATGCGTGTTATTAAATGTTGCTAAAACTTTTATTTATTTTATAAAAAAAATTGAAAAACTGCTTAATATATGTCTCATATTCTATTATTTTTGTTAAGTATCGGGGTGCGAAAGGAAACACGGTATAGATGCGACTGATTTTGATTGATATAACATACCGCAGTTAGCGGCGCACGGTACAATTAGTATTTGCTAATTGCGGAAACATAACACCTTTCCCCTTAAATCTAACAAATATAAACAAACAATAAAAAGAAAACACTATAAACAAAACATTGATATACTAATTCTTATGGTTATAATTATTGTCTAAATTTTTCACGCGCACGTAATGCAACTTGCCTGACTATCATCCGCGGCCTTGGATATATAGTTCCAAAAATTAAACATAACCAGCTCTACTGTACGCATCTCGTTTCGAAATATTTTTATGATAATTTATAGTGTACAATTGAAGCACCCTATCCGATGTTTGTCTGCTGAATAGCTCAAACTCAGCTTGTCCGTTTAATTGCAAAGCCGCATACGTCTACGTTTCAACAATACTGCTGTAGGGGGCGCGGCGTTCCGCAAAACCGCCCGGCGTAATCACCCGTATCATATGCTTTAAGCTACCTCCGCTCGGTCGCATGCTCTGTGGCTCTACGGCACATGTTGTAAATTGAATACGTTGGCTCAGTTCCCCGCGGTACACTACCCCGCACCCCCGCGCACCCGCCCCCTTCGCAAACAAAGCCGGAATTAAACTGGCTACCGCTATTACTCGCAGCACACACGTATTAACTAGTTTGGGAAAACTGAAACGCGTATCTACGGAGCTATTATGCACAGCGCAACTATGATTTTAAAAATTGAAACTACCAACTACCGATATCGTAAATGTGACCAAGCATAAGATTTAATAAATGGTTTATTAATCTTGCTTGATGTAGTTATAAACTTTGTTTACGTCATTTTCTTTTTAACAAAGAGTTCCAAATCTTTGTCATTTATTTACTATCGCTCCGTCCGCGCGGATTAAAAAGAAGACTTAATTAGTAGCCTATATGTTCTTCTAGACTGTATATCTATACCTTTATAATATTAGTAAGAAGTAAGATATAATGAGATTATTAAAGGTCTTCTTAAGTAGTTAGACCTAAAACCGTCTGATAAATAAGTACAATTATCCAAGTGCAATTCTGACATTTATTATAAACATTTCGCTTAAAATAAGTTAATTGAAGCGCTGCTCTAATAAAAATTAAATACGAAAAACGGAAAGTGTCTATTCATAGCCCGAAGCTGAATGCTTGCTAGAGCAGAAAGGTAATGAGGTTAAAACTCTTCGACTAAATTTTTCATTTTGCAATGAGTTCACTGCATATATTCTCGCGGTACGCGCTCGAGTGTCATTTTCATTACCGAGAGTATAATAAAACATTATAATAATTTCATATTTAACTTTTTGATATTTAGCTCACTTTCAACACATTTCGAAACATCATCAGCTCATTATACGTCCCCACTCAGGAATTCGGAGCCTATCCTAACTTAGGGGTGATTAGCTCATAGTCAACAACGCTGGCCAAGTGCGGGTTGGTTGACTTTACACCTATCTTTGAATTTCTTCTCAGATATGTTGCAGGTTGCATCACGATGGTACACGGCGGGATTCGAACCCAGTACCTATAGATTGCAAGTCAAGTGCTTAACCCCTGAGCCATCGATGCTCAAACGAACGTCTAACTAATTACGCCTTGTGCTAAACTCAAGTCAAGGTTAAGGACGCACCAACTAGTTTGTGATGTTTGAGAAGTCCTAAATGAATTAAATATTTTCCTATTCCAGATTAACGATGAAAATCCTGCTGATTATTTTATAACTAAACTTTAGAGAAAACCGAGTTAGTAGTCTGAGCGCGATTCCAAACTGTCTAATCTCTCTGTACCAAATTTCATCCAGATTCGATGAGCGTCCATTCAAATAGTTTTTTTTAATTAAAAGAAGCTATAAATTGCAGACAATTTTCAAACAGAAAGGATAGTCTGACATTGATGCCATTTCTGCTAACCTTTATATTATAAACTAAAATTATTATATTGTACCATCAAATAAATTAGAAATCTGCTAATGAAATAATGCAAGCCAGAAATGTTTCAACTTTCTTTTGGTTTAAAAATTGATTTTTTCCAAGCGCGTTGATAAAAGGTTTATTCCGGAAGCAGCTTCCGAGACGGGCTCGCTTGTCGCATCGTCCGACCGCATCGGTGTTAGATATGCGACATTGCATTCAGCTTAGCTCTTAGCCTAACTTGGCTCTTAACGTAGTAGTAATGTCATTTCTTAATACAAAATAATGGACCTTACTCTATTCATGAATGCTACCCATAGATACTGTATCGACATCTAAAAACATAATCAAAATTGTTAATTATGTATTTAAGACTCTTCATTTAAAGTAGTTATTTCATATTTGAAAATTAGATAAAGTTAATGAAATGAAAAAAGTAATGTAACTAATTATATTACTAAGGATTTTTACCGCTATTGACTTTTGTCATTCATTCTATTTGATATTAAATAAAAGAAAGAAAACCAAAATATTGTATTTAAAATAATTACATTGAACACAATTTGTGACAAATAATTATACCCAATTAATTTTATTTCCTGTTCAATTATTTCTTGTATATTAGTCTGTATTATTATGTATCATTAAATTTTTTAATGGAAAAGCAAACGGAAAATTAAAAACTTTATTTTTCATTTAAAATTCATCTAATGATACTCTAATTATGGGAATATCATCCGTTTCAATTTTAAAAAGTTTTTAAATCAACTTTCAATTATAATAATTGCACAGACAAGCTATACTTTCCACTAATGACGCATACAGTGGCCTTAATATGAATAACTAGCTTTCGCCCGCGACTGCGTCCGCGCTGTAGTAAGAAAACTTTATATGTCATGTCCAACGAATACGAGATAATAAGTGTCCTGGTTCTATGTTACCTCACACAAATTTCCTTCAAAAGATTAATAGTGGATGCAACATTTTAGTTATAATTTTTGTGTATATTATTTTATCATACTTCTCCTAAACGGCTTGACCGATTTTTATGAAATTTTATATGCATATTCAGCAGGTCTGAGAATCGGGTACTATCTATATTTTATAACAACGCAGACAATAGTATATATATATATGTATGTATATTATGTTTATTTTAGATTAGCGAAAAACTCGATACGAATCATGAATTATTACAAACTTTCGTATGTGAACGGCTGTGCTCTAGTTATCAAGTAATTATATGCAGCCGTACCAGAGATTGCAGAGAAATTAAATGTTTCAGCGAAACTCAAAGCATGTCACAACGAAATGTGCTAGTATACACAGCTAACATTGTTTATCATTACTATATATCATACTACCACAGCAGTAATTAAAGTTTTGGATCTGTACTAAAATATAGTGGAACTAGGAAAAAACGGGAATACAAGGGCCTGCGATATTTTGCTCGGTTACATGTAGAGGTACTTCTCTCTAACTCGTGTTTCTCGCTTCTGGAGGTTGTTCATCGGGACCGGACGATGACTCTCGCATATGGAGGTTTCTCGCTTGGCCTGGTTCAACTGTCTATCATATGGTATTTGTCTGGAAAGCTCTTCTTCGTAATCTGTTTTAAAAGAGAGTTTCCTTTCTGTGGAGTTTCCGATGAAGCTAATAAAAATGTAATTTATAATAAGACGTAAAGAAGCGCATAGGGCGTGAAAGTTTTTTTTATTATTATTTGTTTTGTTTTTTCAACACGGAGATTTACAATAATAACAATGTTTTTTTTTGAGTCCAGGAAGAGAAGTGCTTTTATCGTGGTTATATTGCTCAGAAAATATCATAAATCATAGAAATTTATACACATCTAACTGAGCTTCACTTTTTCGACCTAGCGATATGAGTATGTTGCTATGTAAATATTCTAAAAATGCAGTAAATGTTCATTGAATGTATTAGTTTTATTATTGTAGTGCATGGTAACAATGTGTTTGTCCCCGGGCGTTAACTCGGTCGTAGTGCCGGCCGCTATCGGCAGTCCCCTAGGGCGCTACGAGACACGTTCACTGTACCGTGACAGGCTTCATATCCACAACTAATACACGTTTTCACAACTAATTCAAGTATATTTGTTGTTACTAAATACGTATAAAAATATCTTAAATGTCCACTAAATTTTTCTAGATTAATTGTCGTTACAAGGTTGTAAGGCGTTAACAAGATGACGGTGTCGGCAGCAAGGCGTACGAACGTAATGTATGCGGTATTGACTATCTATCTATCTATCTATATCTTTTTATTGACCTCAAAGAGACTCGCTTTCGACCCGGTACGTTTTTTACGAAAGTAAATGGTGTTCAACGTAATTCGTTACGCTTAATCATTTTGACTCAAAATATACTTTACGTGTAATGGCGAAAAACACCGGCATTGCATTCGTTGAATCTTTATTTTAAATATTATTTCGTCTTGTTAGTGTGTTAGTCTTCGTAGTGAAAAAAATAAAATAATGTTTGATCTGAAATATAAGTACATTTAAAGAGGGAAAATCGGAGGCAAAAATATCAGTTCACGTTTGCAAATCCAATTGGAATCTATGTTTGATAATACTGTTCCATTTTGAACGTAGTTCGCTAGCAAATAGAGTTGATATTACATAAGTTATAGCGAAGAATTGCATTCAAATCGAACGATGTGCTCCGGTGGCAGCGGCTAATGCTTACAATGTGGATCACTTGCGAGCACAGAGCAATGCACATACAGAGAATGCTACGACAAATAAATTTTATGCGGGCACATGATTCTGGAAGAATATGAAACAAGTTTTGCAACCGGCGTTGGTATTTACATTAACAAGACCAGCTTTGACTGTGCACTTGAATAACACTCTGGAGTTTCATATGTCTATATGTATCTCTTAAGTACAAGATATAATTTATGTTTTAAAGTTCAAAATTGAAATAATCTGGAAGTAATAAGTCAAGTAATCAGTATATTTGTAGTATCACTGAAACACAACTACGAAACATTCTTTACCTTCTTGTTCTCTATACAAAAGAAATGTATTTGTTTTTTCTTGTTTGTGTTTCGGCAATGAAAACTTCCTGTTATGTCAAGTGTCAGAAATAGTTTTGTTTTATAGGGTTGTCAAAATTCGTTGTTAAAATATATTTAAAGTGCTGCTAACTTCGTCGCGTACAAGCTAAGTAATCGATTGACCATGTGCTACTATTGTAGAATCGATCGTGGTGACTACCCCTAATTAAAGGCCGTTCGTTGTCCTCTTACATAAAGCAATGAGGCATCTATTTTTAATTTCGATGCGTGATAGTTTGTTAGTAATTGATACCTATGTTCTTTATAAATATTTATTAGTACGTCAACTTCGCTTATTTCGATTTAAGAAACTAATGATGGAACTATTAACAGAAATATTGATATATTCAATAAATGCAATAATTATATTAAATGTAAAAATATTCGGCACGACTCTTTGTTCGGTTCATGCTCATAAATGTCTCCCGTTTATACAGTATTCGTTTCTTACCAACCGGTTCGTAGTTCAGTTCACAAGGAATACACTATTTCTTGATTGACATTTCAAAATTCTAAAAAATCTTATTTATTTAAAAAAAAAAAATAACATAAATTAGTATAATTGCCGGCAAAACAAACAAATATCTATAAACAAATATGTACATCATCGAATTTCCATGTAAACGAGATAAGTTATAAATAACTTTTCGTAGTATTTTGATTTGGTCACTTTTTCCATTAGTTCATATTAATTAGCAACTATATACTTTATATGTTATTCGTTAATTGTACAAGTATGTTATACAGTGAAAATTCACTGTCGTAACACACTATTGTTATCTCTGTTTTGTTTTTTTTTTTTTCAAAGTAAATAAAAGAGATGATAGTATAATTTATAGAAGTGCTACTACAATTAAAACTCTATGGATAACATGTATATACGTAATAGAGTACATAACTACGTACTATGTTATATTTAATATTTTTTACTTGTAGTGCAATAGTAATAACGAAGTTGCGTAAACAAGTTCCTTGCTTGTATCAATTTAGGCTACTCAACAATCTTGAAGCTTGAATTCAAAGGCATTCCAATGCTTGCCATCTGAAACCGCATTAACGGTCGGTTTGCGTGACCTCGAATGATCGGAAAGTGGAATGGAAGTGACTATTACATTTTCGAAGCTATTTCCTCCGATACCGAATGACAAGCATCAAATACTAATCAGTTTTTTGAACAGATTTTCGAAATATTGTGTTAAGCTTAGCTCGATTTCTTTATTTAGAGCGCAAAGATAAATGTTGTCTTAAGTAAAAAATATCTACCATATGTAATATAGTAGTATATTATCAAAGTAATAAAGTGTAATATTTGTTTTACACGACTTTTGTTTAACGATGAGTTTTCTCGAGGAATGGACGCATTTCAACGCACATTTGCTTTATTTCCTTATACTACATACTAATTAACTTGCGTAAGAACATATATTATTTATCCTATTAAGTTCTAATAAATTCATAATTATTATTATTTTTTTCGTAATGTAATATATGATAATATTCACGATTAGACCATTTTTTGCCATTTCTATTTTATTGTATTGAGTCTACTAATTTTACTAACATACAAGTAAAAGCTACTATTATTGTGATGATAATAAAAAAGATTCGTTACTCATTTCCTCTTCTCGAGTTTCACGTCAAAGATTGTCACCATATACGATAAATTTACACAAAATATACTCGTAGTTGTTCAGTTCACAGATATATTTTGATTGAAATAGAATTGATAGAATTAATACTAACCGAACGTGTTAATAATTAAAGCCCGGCGCGCTGCCACTATGTTATTCTAAAGCATCCATAAATAGTCATTGGTTGGATGTGTAGCTAAATTAAATTATTTTATCATGAAAGCCGCCGCAATGTTCCGAGTTCTGTGTTACGAAAATTAAAAAAAAAATAACTATAAATGATAAATTCACTTTTATATAATAAAATTTAATTAAACGTTTGTGAAATTGAATCACGAAAAAATCTAAAATTAGCGAAAAAAATTTTTTTTAGATATATTTTTATTACTTTTCTTCATTAATACTTATAAGAGTAATAATTAATTGGGAAAGATTTATTATAAAATACTCGTTTTTTTTTGGAAAAAACAAAAACTAAATTTCTTTTAGAATACCTCTCAGTAATACAAAAACAAGAAATCTCTGGTGTAATTGATCTATCTGATTTATTACGATATTAAAATTTGAAGTATTTCTTAAAGTACAAAACAAAAAAAAATTGTTTACATTTTTACTTGTCGAAAAACACAGAAAACAAAATTACGTATTTATAATGTTTATTTATAATTAGAAGCTTAAAAGATTGTTCAACAGCGAGAATGGGACAGTATGAATATTCATTTTTAAAGTTTCTGCTTCAAATGCGTCCACGTTACGTAAACAGGCGTCGGTTCCACTTCAACGAAAGAGCCAAAGAATTTTATAAGAAACACAAAAAGATCTTTTGTGCTAACATTCATAATACATACGTTGCCCGAACGGTTTTTGTTGCCGCGACTGACTACGTGGCTTAGTATTATATTAAAATCGGCTGGAAAATTTTTAGGTAAGTTTTTTTTTTTTTTTTTTTTCAGTATGTAATTTATAAAACATTAACAAGTAGCAATAGCATTAACGAATAACATTAACATAGGTACGCCAGAAAAGTTTGTTCCATAATATTTAAAGGAAGTATTCAACTTCTTTTTTTGTCTCCGTGTTAATACTTGGGTTATGGTCACTTTTGAATTAGTTTCCTAGTATATGAATAAATTAACTTAATATAAACTTACCTTTTCGTTGCTTTATGTTCTCTTTCATGTATATAAGACAAATAGTGATAGTGGCCATAACTTACCTGAAACAAAAAATAATAATAAATTAGTAAGAAATAAATACATAAATATATAAGTATAAACTGTGTATATACAATAAACATATATAAACAATACATATTTATAAAAAAATTTAGATCCTATAAACAAAAATTAAATATAAATTAAAGTTTATAAAAATATTGTATCCGCAAATAAGATTAGGTTATACATTCGAATACATTAGATATTTAAAAAAAACATCATCAGAGAAACCATTCATTTATTAATTTCTTTTGAACATAGTAAAATACAATTTCAGTAAGTGTTGTAAAAATTTGGTGCGAAACATTTACCGTCAGGTTCCACTGTCAAAACAAGTGCATGAAAACATGATATAAAACATTTTCGTGTTACGTATTGTAACTATCCTTTTTAAATTTTATACAAACACTCGGTTTATACAAAAATAATATATAATAATATAATGAGGACAATAAATGTTTCTATCTTTCCAAAGGTAGAATTTGTTAATTTGGCCATAAATATTTTATATACATTTGTGATCGTCTAATTTAGGAATTTTTGTTCTACGTTGTGTTTCTACAGTAATTGATTGTTTTAGGTTATGTTTGGAGTAATGAATATTCACTTATATTCTCGAATCCGAGTTTGTAAAAGGTTTACAAGCTGTATTTACAATACCCATTACAAGTATTTCATCGCTCCCCTCATTTTTATTAAAAATAAAAAAATGTGGGGAGGCACACAGCTCCAAAAACATCTCCCGCTGTGTGCGGTGAGTGCCGACCCACTTTTGCACTCCCCCCGAAGTAGGGACAATAGTTGGCCTTTGGATTTCAATAAATACTGGCGAACCAGCAAGTGAATGTCAAACTCATTGTCAGTGCGTAAGCACAAATTTAATCGATATCGCATATCAATGCGTGTTGTACACCGTCAGGTGTAAATAATATAAGGCAACACTCTCAGGTCATAGTCAGCACAGACTGCAGAGCGCATTGTGAGTCTATTGCTCGCCTCAAGGGGTGGGGTCCAACGTTGTACGAATACTCTCGTAGCCTTGGGGGCTCTGCTCCCTCCAGCTACCACCACGCATGAGACAAATGCATATGCTCCACCAACTATGATCAAGAAAGATATTTGCCACAATTTCATATGTCAGTATTCAATTATTCAGTATGTGAGATTTAGTGTCTACCTGCAACATAGACATCGATCAAATTTGCATCACTCAATGACAACTCGTCATTAATATTTCAAAATGTGGACAATTACTGGCCATATTAATTCTGTTAAACATGGGAGGTCAGACAGTCTGCAATCTCGAAGCAAGAGATCCGACTTGGGCAATTCTAATTAAGATAAGCGTCATGCCATACAATTGTCTTACGAGGTACTACAACGACAACAACATAACAGTTAATATAACTAAATGCCAACATATCACTTACACCCGTAAGACTCGACCAGTCTTATACAACTACGAATTTAACAATGTAAAAATAACAAAATCCAGCACTGTTCGTGACTTGGGTATTTGGTTGCACGAAAAATTGGTACTTTCACATCATATCGCGTACATTGTGGAAAAATCATATAAAAACTTAGGTTTTGTTTTACGAGCCTCTAAACCTTTTAAAGACATCTTCTCTTTAAAAGATATTGTACTATGCTTATGTTAGTAGTACATTAGAATACGCAAGTCCTGTTTGGTATCCTCATGCCGCTGTATATAAAAAGAATATCGAACGAATACAAAAAATCATTATTAATCACATTAATTTCCGGCAACGAAAAAGGTTTTCTTCTTAAATAAAATTAAGTAAAAAAAAAGTTCAATACGTGAACACCCATCAATTTTGGGAATACACAAACTCTCTTTGAAACTATGAATTTTTTTTCCAACTTTTATTACGCGAGCTCCCCGTTATATATTTATATTTTTTCTAATATATTTTCCATTAAATAAATTTCTAAATATTTAATAATATATTATAAAAGGCTATCAAATCCATTGAAAATAAAACTTTTAGTATTAATTAATTCTTTAATTAATTAATAATGTTAGTTACAGTATCTAGAAAATCTTTGACAATTTACAACATCTTAAGAGAATATTAATAAGTTCTAATCTATAACAGAGAAAACCTTTGTACGACAAATTGTTACTTTAATTTAATTAGATAATTAATAAAACATTAAACTTAATAATAAACTGAAACAAGAAAAAATGAGTAAATTTTTTTCCTAAACTTTTTTAAAGGAATGCTGAAAAGGTAAAGAAAACATATTTATATTAAAAATATTATAACAACACAACGAATACACGACTCTCCTATTTCAAGTCAGAAATAAATTTGTTAGCACCTATTATTGTGACACGCATTGAAGAAGGCTCAAACAGTCTAAATCAATTCACTGTCGTATATATGTCTGTACCTTGAAGAACATAATATTCGACGGTGGATGACATACACTGATAATAACGATGATGATGTTCAGATGTTCTGCAGCTGCCATGAAGCATTTTACTTTCACGTAAAGGTTCATCCTAGACAAAAAATAACGTTTCAAATGTTATTTTTGTCGAGGAAGACCATGTACGTGGCTGAAATTGATATGGCAGGTTTTTCTTTCGGTAGCGGGGTCCTTTATTGTTACAGTAGACTTGTAGAAAAAAAAAACAATTTTTTGCAAATACTATTAAAACAATTGTTCTAATACAAGATATTATATACTTCTATTTTTAGACAGAAATAAGTTTATTAATTAGTTTTGTCCAAATGGTGGATGACGAAGGCGGAACAGGACTTGCTGTAGTAGACATTGGAGAAAGCTCAAACAGTTTATATCAATTCACTGCCGGACATATGTATAAACCCTGCGGGACATATTCTCCAGTAGTGGAGTGATATCCACTGTTGATTATGATGTTCACATGTTCTGCAGCTGCCGACTGCTGTGAAGAATAATTTTACATGAAGGATTTTCCTAAACACAGTTAACTTCTTCAAAGGTTAATTTTGCCAAAGATAATCCTTTACATAGGTGTTATTACGGCTGGAGTCCTATGTTGAATAGTAATGGACATATGGAATACGATTAACGCTCTGGGCAAATTCTTACACACAAAAACGATGTTGGACTAGATGATTGTTTTTAAGCATTATGCGAAACAGAACATCACAATAGTCCCACTATAATAAGATTCAAACTTAATGGCGGCTCGCGGTTATCTGAGAGCGCATGTCTTCACAAATGGATGGATGACAAGTGGACCTAAAGCGGGTGGCAGGAAGCGTTTTCAGGGTTGTACCCCTGCCTCCGAATTCCTTAACATCTCGACTCTAAATAAAATACATACTATGTGTGCACCGTGGCACAGTACTAATGTCAAAAATAATCAATCAAAAATAAAATAATTAATAAATGTACATTCAAAAAAAAAAAATAGACAAAATTGCGAACAAATTATTTTACAAACTTAGTAATTTACTACAATAGTATTTAATATAAATGTACTATTATTAATGCATACATTTATAACTTTTACATGGTGATTGTACATTTGATAGAAACTTGAATACAATCCTTCGACAGACAGCAGGTGAAAATGATAAATGGCTGATATCAGTTGCTACGGACACCAGTATCTGCTTCTACTGTTGCTAGTAAGGTTGCTTCGAATTCGGCAATATTGCTGTGATTGAAGATTAACTGTCATAAATTGGATACAAATCTTTACCACGAAATATAACGTGTAAGTATTTTATGCTTTTTACTAAAAAAATATTATTAAAGTTAAAAACGGGAAAAAAATCATGCGGATCGTACTGGAAAGAATGGCCAGTAAAACATTTAAAAGTAGTGACGAACTCATTTTTACACTGGTATACGGTGATGTTCTGTCACTATAAATATGCAGTGTTATAATTTTAGACCCTTGAGTTATTAGCGATTGTTGTTAGCTCCGTTAACTTTCTTACATTCATTGTTTAAATTATTACGAACGATACAAACTTGAAATTTGTAAAATCAAAACAAGTCTTCGCATAGAGATTTAGTAGTGATGTTCCTTAACAAAGTAGGTACCTACTTATATCTTTAAATTTTCAAAGCTTCGCTACTATGAAATTAATTCACAAATATCGTCGACAAATCAGACGTCTTAGCAATATGTAACATAACCTTTTTGTACGGCAAGCTTATCGCGACATCTATTTTAATTTAGAGGAAAATGCATGTGTGGTTCCGTTTTCATCCGTAAATTTTACAGCGCCATCCAGTGTTCGTAGTGGTAAAACTTACACTGTGTTCAGATGCGCCACCCCTACTGTAATCCCGCGTGATGCCTATAAACTCCGCTAGGTGGCGCTGTAGCTAAAGGAAGAATCTTAGACATTTTATTTCTGAACATTTTATACATCAACACAATACTCCAATTTTTCGTTTTGCGACAAATGCGCTACGGTGAGAAAGAAAATCGACATGATTAATATTGTGTGCATGAACCCACGAAATGTATTCTTACTTTATTTAATTATTTTGATAAATAATGCTATAGTGTGTTATGTATTTATCAAATAAACATACCAAGGAAAGGTTTAGATATAACCATCGGACCATGCATGTGTAAATGTATAGTTTAGGAACCGAGGAAAGTGTTCCTGGATAATGACAAATGGAAATCCTCAATCAATGCTTTGTTATCTATCCTTCCGGATTATGTGCATAACAGTATTAATGGGGATTATAGATCATAGTATGTTAAAGACTATATGATCGGCTCAATTTGAGTTTACTGGATGTATTCCAAACAGTCTACGTCCCCGTTAGAGCGTCTGGTCCTTTGTTTTAACGTTGTGGGTATAAAAAATTAATAAGTAACTATTCGTACAATTTATAAACATAATCTGGTCGTACCTTCATTTTAAACCTTTAAAAGTAGTACGTGTACTTAAACAATTATTGTAAACTTGTTGCTCTCAACTTCGTTAGCGGAAAATTAAAAAAAAAATAACCTATGTTACTTCACCAGCTACCTTCCAGTAAAAGTCCCATCAAAACCCGCCATTTCGGAGCTCACCCGGAACAAGACGTAGAGTTGTGGACAGACAGACAGGCAAACATTTAAAAAAAATGTTCTACATTGTAAGCAACGCAAAAACATCAGATTCCCGAAGATTTTTTACGGATACTCAATACTATCTACTCTATGTTTAGTAATATTATTAAGTTAATTAATTCTATTCAATAATCAGTAAGTTTATTAATGCTTTTCAAATAGGACAATGTCGATACTTAGTCTTAAATGTGGATAACCCCAAAGCGACAAAGCATTTTTTTTTGTCTCCAGTAAAGACTACTTTTACATTTTTTTTGAATAAATAAACAAATAGAAATAACACAAAAAAAAACTATTGAGTCAACAAAATTGGTTATGAGGGGCCAGTTGCATAAAACATCAAAAACTTTTTTTCCCGAGTTGCATTGACAAAAAAAGGTCTAAAAATAAGAGATAACATTTCCAACATGTTTCATAAAAGTGGGTTACGACCAACGTGACACTTGTATTGACACATGTTGTGTTTGTATTTTCGAAGAATGTAAATATATGAAAATAATTTAATAGCGTTTCGTTTAGTTTCGTAACATAATTAACATCGTGTAACCTCGGCCTAGGTCTAGACCGAGTTTGTTGGCTTGTTAAGGGTCAGTCCGAATATTGGCAAAGACAATACTTGGCAAGACACGTTATGAACCTAGACAATGAGAATGGGGTTGATACACCCATCTTATATTTGTTTGTGCTTGTGTTATTTTGTTGGTTCTATTTTTTATACCATTTAACGTTGATGTTGTCAATATATTAATGATAAAAATTACACAAAAATTAAATCTAAATTTAAACTGATGTTATAACGATTTTTTTCACCGTAATAATTCTACCTACGTACATATTACCTGAATAACATGTTACTGTGATAGAAAAATATTAGACGTGTATATTATTTGTCACCCCTGTAAATGTGAAGCAGGTTAGGTACTGAAATTAGTCGTTCCAAATCTATTCTTCTTCATAAAACAGCATTTATGAGTCATTAGAATCCAAAGTGAGGTCGCTTTTACGAATGTTTTATGAACTCGCTCATAAAAATAATGCTGACTGTATTCAATTTTACACATAAACGGTTGTATTTTTATTTCTATACCCTATTCAGAAACTTAGTGTTATTGAAGTTAAAACTTGGTTCAAGTTGGAAAAAAGATGTTTCGCCATTAACGTGTTGCCAAAACCTGCTTGTTGCTGCACAAGATATTCAGTCGGAAAATGATAAGTACAATTACGTGTAAAGTTATAAACAAAAAAATCCTAGTGGTATCGCGATTCCAAAACAGATGTATAAAACAAGTCTGCGTGTAACTACTATAGAAAAGTGGTCTCTATTCGTTCAAATGCAGATTAAGAGTTCGGTAAGTAACCTAATAAATTCAATCTGATTTTTGACAACGACATGTATGTCCGTTAATGTCGTGTAAGTTTGAATGGCTTTACAAAGTCTTTATATAATAGGCCGACAATATCTGTCCCGGAGGCCTAAGTCTGTCAACAACAAAATGCGTCACAAAATCCTCTTCGTACTGTAGCTGTTATGTCGTCTTTTGCCTTTTATGTTATTTTCTGTACTCATGTAAAATGTAAATGTGTGTGTGTTTTACGTATTTTCTGACAATACTAAACGCGGTAGCAGAATCTCTCTCACCGGATATCCTTGTATGACTATAAATTCAATTGACAATGTTGTTTGTTTTGATAACTGCAATAATACTTATATATAGGTACAATTTTTTTTTTTATAATACTTTAAAAGACAGCGTAGAGTGAACTTTGCTCCCAGGTACTGGGTAATATTAATAGAGTGGTTTGAATAGTGCTTAGTTGAGTAGCTGTCAATAAAGTCTACTAGTTACAAACTTTGATGAAAGTTTGTAAGTAGAAATCTTGAAAGCTAATTTTCCAAGAGGCTTATAGAATGCAGAGTAGTTTCTCTTAGGACGTTACCAACTCTATGAATAAACTAAGTTTATTTATGAAGCAAATAGCAGTTGCCCACAACATCGTTCGCACGGAAAAAATCTAGTAATAAATACAGTCATGTTATCCGGAGATAGTATAGTTTCCCAGAAGTGAAATGATTTTTCATTTCGGTTCATTAGTTTCGTATCCTATTCAATGCAATTAACAAACAAACAATTAAATCTTTCCCCTTTATCTTTATAGATAAAAATATTGAATAAGGCAGTGATGCATAAAAAGTACAATTTTGAATACTCTTTGGTGGGTTACAAAAATAGACATAATATTTGAACAGTCACTTCCTTTGTGTGTAACCTACTTTATTATAGAAAAATTTATTCAAAGTATATTACCACTTACCCCCCAGCAACCAATATCATCTGCATATTTGAGTTTGTGTCGAATTCGCCTCAATCGTAAATATTTTCTTCTCATTTCACTGTTCAAGACACTGCGTCATCAAGGGAAAAGTCGATATGTATTTCCAACAACATTATGGTTCAAAGAATCCTTATGTACACATTTTTACCAGATTACTACACAACACAAAAAAGAAGTGTCTTTCATTCTTAAAGTCCAAAACAAAGCTATAAGACTGATTTATTATTATTTCCAGTTTTTACCCTGACAATGTATTACATAATGTGGGTTGCGACAAATTAAATATTTTTAAAACTACTTAAAATAAAACGGTATCATTTATTTCTTTTTATTAATTAAAAAATTGTTCGAAATCGATTAACTCGATTGAAATTTTAATGACAAAGCTAATCCTGTGTTGCGAAATATTAACGTACGATGGAATGAAAGTTAAATTATTCACAGTGTAATATCAACCTAGCGCGTATAGAGCTTGAGAAGATGATTTTCGTATGCTATCATGCGTTACGTTTAACGATAGGTTTTGAAATGAATGATGTTCAAAATAGTCACACACCATACACATAGAAATCAAATAAAAGATCATGAACAGAAATGAAAAATAGTCCATAGTCAAGTACAAAATATCAAAATTGTTAATCAATAATGATGTATGTTGTGTTAAAAACTTCTGCATAAAATAACCCCTACAAAGATATCATTAGTACTTAATTTAAATGAAATTCTCGATTTTTCATTTGTAGGAACAACAGAGCTTATTTGTGTAAGCCTTTTGGCTTTTTTTTTGGCAAAGGATTTTTTGGTTAGTTTTGAATATGACGGCCGGTTTATTAAGCACGTTGCCAAAAAGCGACATTTTAGAACATGTAAAGCACAGTTTTCTATAAAGTAATAAAAACTTAATAAAATGTTTCATTTTTCTGAAATATGTTAAAAAACATAACATATTTTGTCTTTAGCGAACCACGATTGTATATACAGAAATAAAAAAAATAATCAAAAAATGGGACCCATCTGTAAGCACTACCTTTCGATTAAAATATTATTTATCAAAATCGGAGCACCAGGGGTGGAGATACGCGGTAACACACAAAAAAAAGATTCAGTCGAATTGATAACCTCCTTCTTTTTGAAGTCGGCTAATAAGATAAAAGATAATAGCATTATTGTCAACCTAGCACTTTAGGGCTTATTAATACGGTTTAAACGAAAATGTTATGGCTTAAGCTCAAAGTTGATTTTTACGATGGTTGTGGTTAATGAATGAGAGGGGAGAGAAAATTCACAGACATTATGACGCTTGCCGACTAGACGAAGTGGCGGCGTTGTTTCTCATTGAATTTCAAACATGTATTTTTCTCTTAAAAGTCAATTTATATTACATCTGCGTAGAATTATATATGTTTGTCACTTTTTTGTTTCTTAATTGGACAGAATTTGTGTTTGAGTACTATTTGATTAAGTGTGGTTAGAACGTTATTACGAGAACACAAAATAATAAATGCGAAAAAATTGTTAACTACAAATATTATAGGGATATGATTGTAGAGATTTCTTCTGACACTGTCCAATTAGATATTACAAAATTCTTCACGCTCCTACATTGTAATTGTCACAAAAAGGAACTGAACGTTTTAGGTGAGCTAGAAACGTACAGCAATTTAAGCTTTTAGCAATTGAAAGTCCAAAACTTTGTTAGAGGTGAGGCGTTGACTGAGAATAAAATGTGCAAGTAATTTAACAGACGTAATGATAAATTGACGACATACAAAAAAGCGACTCTCGACATCATGCTTATACCAAACAAAACACATTATATAATTTTGTAAAAAATATTAAATGTGTTTTAAAAGCAATGAAACACAAAAAATATGTCAACTAATAAATACAATTAGAAGCTTATTTATCTATAAACAATTCCTTCGAATGTGCAAACCTTCAATGAGATACAAGTTGTTTACATCTAACATCTACGAATATCTTCTTCAACTTTGAAAGTTTATATCTATCCTTACTATAAGTATGAAATCTTGTAGAACTTGAAACATCTGGTATCGCTTTCATTTAATAAAAGCAATGTATGTATTCAAGTTTTATGTTACAGATGTAAACATGTTTCGTATAATAAAAGGTTACTTTGTATGCAAGACTTGGTGCAATAAAAGTTTTGTCATTAAGCATAGAGCGCCCGCTAGCGCCACACTATTGCTTCTTATTCCTCTACATATAATACATATTTAATTACACAGCTGTCTTGTCTAGTTTTGGCAAAGATTTTTTTCTTGCTTAATTAGGTAATTCACGAAATATAAGAAATTTTATATTTATGTACAGTTTTTCATTTAAATTTTTAACTTGTTTCGAATAGAAACAGAAGCTACTAACTACCTGTTAGTACTAGCTGTCGTCCGCACAGAATTTAAAAAAAAACGTAATAAGTTGCCTATGTGTTGTTCCAGATTATGTTCTATGTCTGTGCCTAATTTCATCAAGATCAGTTGAGCTGTTCCGGTGATACCTTCAAATATCCATCCATCCATCTAAACATTCGCATTTATAATATTAGTAAGTAAGATTTATTCTCGTGTCAAAAAGTTACAAATCATTATAGAAAAAAAAATATATCAATTAAATTTAAAACATAAAATAAAGACGTAAAACGAAAGCGAGGAAATTCAGAAACCGTTCAACAACATTGCAAAATGTTTGCATATCTCTCACTCACTGCTTTTTGATCAGCATCAAACGCGGTTTATTTAAACTGCAATACGAATATTTCAAAGTTTTCATCTTCATTTCAAAATATTCATTTCCATTTACTACGTCAGCTTTGAAAAGCATGAAGCAATTTACTTATGAGTGATTACATAGTAAAGTGGGGCCGATACTGTTGGAAAAAGTAGCAGGCATTCAAGATACGAGTTAACACATTCAATGCCGCGTTAATTTTTCTATACTAACGGAGTGCGAGTTCATGACAAAAAATGAATGCTAATGAATGTTAAAACAAATAACGAGATTAAAAGAGCGGCATTTAACTAAATAAATTTAATTTACCGCATCTACTTGCTATATATTAAACTAGCTTTTACCCGCGACTCCGTCCGCGCGGAATAAAAGATAGAAAACGGGGTAAAAATTATCCTATGTC
>JAOPJD010000025.1:1970007-2037889 GCA_026167825.1 Papilio polyxenes | reverse complement strand
TTCTTCTCAGATATGTGCAGGTTGCATCACGATGTTTTCCTTCATCGTAAGAACGTCGGATAAATGTACATATGTAATTCAAGAATCGAAAAACACAATGGTACATGGCGGGATTCGAACCCAGGACCTGCAGATTGCAAGTCAAGTGCTCAACCCCTGAGCCACCGACGCTCTCCCGAGCCGCCGACGCTCTTAACATAACCGAAATATGCAATGGTAATACAAAACGGGTATTATAAAGTTTGTTGTTAGCTTTTATCGTGTTTATATCAAATTACCTGATGCAAATACGAGTATTCACAATCAGGCCTAATTACTGAGTACGTCATGATTTCGACGAGCTTTTATTTATTTATCGACAATTGGCAGATTGGGGTAAATCATTTATTACAGTAATACTATTTACGTAATTTTTACTTCATTTTAGTTTACACAGAATACTTCCTACTTCATGGTCAAAAGATTGACCTGAACTTGATATATTGATTGTTTTTTTATATTTAACATATAATGTCTTTATTCTGACAGTACAATGTGTTTCAGTTTTTTAATAACGTTTACTTCTTTAGAATAAAAATGGAATACTGTTTACTTTACTACGTTGAAATATTTGTGTGTAGTATAGAAGGGAGGCTATATTTAAATAACTATTATCTCTGCTTCCTCGCAAACGATGTGACCCTATTGCAACTAATTAGGATGGAAGCCCGCTCATCAAATTCCAAAGATCGCAGCGGCGAACCTTATTAAATGATTCTCAGAAAATATAACAGTGCGTTACTAGAACGTGAAAAAAAAAAGAAAATTAACAAATAAATCTTATTCACGGTTTTTTAATTATTCCGATTTTCTACTGTTGTAATACTTGTATTAAATTATATTTCTTTCAAAGGATATAAGAAAGTATAGTGGTGTAAAGTATCAATTAATAAATTCGTCACTAAGATGACGCAACTAGTGATGGAAAACCAGAATAAGTATTGATACTTTAAATTTGTTCACAGTACAGATGAAAAACTTTCTTAGATAATGGAAAAGTAAATTCCTTCTACAATGGAAAAAGTATTTTGTTTCCATATAAGTTTATACTCCTTATACAGTGGAACTTCGCGTGTATCATATAGGAGTAAGTTTGTCGGATAGGGGTCGTTACTTGCAGATTTTATGAACAGCAGTTGTTTCTGCTAAGACTGCATTTTCTGCGCTTATTTATTCTTCTAATATGGATGATTTTTAAATTAATACATACTTAGATTTAAAAAAAAATCTTATCATTTAATTTATTTACAGATAGAACAATGGCTTTATTAAATTATTTATTATTATATTATTTATTACTATTTATAAAAAAAATATTTAATTATTAAAATTTCATTAATATCTGTGCAGTGGTTTAAGATAAATAACAAATATTTTTATACAGATGATAATTCATGTACCTATAGATATTCATATATTGTAGTTAAAAAAACATACATATATACAGTAAGCGTCAAACTTTCTAAAAGCAAAGTAGGTATTTTGATAAAAAAATATACTAGTATGCTATATTAAAATGAAAGAAAGAAGATTAACAAATTAGTAGATAATATGATAATATTCGTGTTGAATTCGCTGCGCTGACCGCATTTGTATTTAGGAACGTAATTGAGCAGTAAGGCAAGCCAAAAGCAACAAGCTTACTTTTGTTACTTCTTTAAAATCATTTCTAGAGTTTTATTTGTATAGAATCACACGACGATTGACGTATTTTATTGAGAAGAGAAGAAAAATTATTCACAAATTAGTATTTAAATCACAAATGAAAAAGCAAACACCAATTCCATGGTCTGAAATAATAACTCACTGTTACATTTATTTATGTTAATATTCATACATATTAAACATGCTTTATTTTACGACATTGCATAATTTTATCCAACACAAAACAATCAGACCTTTGTTAAATACGTTAAAATAAAGACTTGTACGATTAACAAAAAGTTTTGTTTCGAAATATTTAAAGCATCCAATCCAAAAAGTAAACTCTAAAATTAAAACATTGATCAAACTTTTAAGATATGGATAAAATAGTCAAAGAAAATGGATGACGATTGTCGCAAATATTCTTTAGCTTAACTTTCAGTATCGCGAAGTAACAAGTCAATTGTGGAACTGAAGTCAGATGTAGGAGTAAACAAAGACATCAATTAGATGGTAAACAAATAGAAGGTCCGGAATCGACTACGCCGATAAACGTACGACAAAGTATTAACTGTAAGAGATTCTTTAATTAAATTAAATTGCATTTCAGGTATCCAAAAGAGATTTTCCGTTTTCTTATTTCAACAGCTCTCTATTTATTTCACCGGGGATTTAAAGTTATTCAATCATGTACTATTTAGATATTTATTTTTTAGCAAACAACAACAATTTTTAGATTTGTATGTTCGAAAATATTTAGTAGTAGTTGACGCTCGCGACACCTTCCGCGCGAATTAAAAAAAAAAACGTAATAAATAGCCTATTTGTTCTGTACATATATATGTTCTATCTATTTAGTCGTAACAAATAGACTATCTTCTACATATATATATATATGATAAGTTTTATCAGTATTCCTTTGAGCCGTTTCGGGCATACCCTTTAACAAGCACCATTCATCAATCCATCTAAACATTCGCATTTATAATGTTTGTAAGATTAATAATTTTCTTGAGAATAATTATTAATTTCTTTCAGCATGCTTTATTTGTTGCCGTATATAAAAGAAAGCTAAAAGTAGCTAAGGATATTGTGCAAAATAAAATGATACTATTTCATTTAGTTTTGTCACGGTTGTTTGCGTATGAGAGCTGTGTTTATCAAATCCAGAATTTATATTAGCAGCACCTCATATCAGCGAGTAACGCGGCCGTGTAATAAATTGTTGTAGCATGGTCGATCGCACGTCCGATCGCGTGATCAGTTCAACAGCGATGAGCTTAGTCCGCAAAACGTAGTGCAAGTTTCACATAAGGGCAGAAATATGAGAAGTAAAATGGGACATTGGCGTACTGCTAGTGTTTGAATACACACGGCCAAAACAGTGCTGTGTCTGTCTTGCTGTGCCTTTTGACTGTCGGAACCCTTGTATAAAATTACATTGTCATCCCTCTCATTATATGTGGAAAAATAGAGAGAATAATATCAATGTCAACAAATTTCACGGTTGGCGTGTGCTTTCAAATAATAGTAGTACTGCGCTGTTCCAGTGCTCTGTCCTGTGCTCTGCTACTCTATTCTTCCCTTGTAGTAAACTAGCATAAAGGCGGCGGTACGGCGTATCACGTAACTGACATACGATTGGACTGTTATGAATAATCGATGTTGCCATTTTCTTCATTTAAAAATCGATCGCAGTCACTTAAAAATCGACCTAAATTAAAACTTTCGATTTATTATCAAGTAAAGTCAATACGGATACAAAAGTTGACTTGAGTTACTTATAAGCTCGGCAAACAATCTTTTTGTCAAAATTTATTTGTTTCTCAAGTTTTTGGTGGTGCATGTGCGACTTCGTTTGTTGTCTAATGCCATTTTTGAAATGCTTCATCAGTCAAAGATGAAAAATATACCGGCCGCTTAGATTCGGTTGAATAGATCACAGTATAAAATGTAAAAGCTGATTCAAATAAGGGATCAGGAGCGTGGGCGTCCTCCGTCTAGGTTGACCAACGACTTATTGCGGACGGAGGGAGATCGTTGGAGAATCGCATACTGTGGAAAGCATTGAGGAGGGCCTATGTCCAGTAGTGGGCACACAAAAGCATTTTATAACGAAATGTACAGTGAAATTCATGGAACAAATATTCTATTTGATTTTGAAAATAATCAATTCTGTTATTTTAAATGAAATGGAACTTGGAAATCGATGTAATAATGATTAAGACGTAAGTGCTGTGAAGTTTAAGAAGGAAGTGAGCGAGCGAAGTGGTACAAAATTAGAGTAAACTTTGTTTCCAATACGATTAAAGCGTGAATCTTGTCTATCGTTAGAAATTTAGTTCATAGTTTAGAAAATTGTAATTGTAAACAGAAACCCTTTGAAATAATTAAATCCAAATAAGTGCTGGATTCATTACATTTGGAATTGTGAAATAAATTATATTTTAGTAGACTGAACAAGGACTTATGTCCTTGTCACCTGAACCTGCCTAAATACCGAAGCGACCGCAGCTCATAGACATGGGTGTCAAGACAATGGTGGGCCATTGCAGATGCTTTGCCTACCTTTAATCGACAGAAGAGGGTACGCACATACAGAGGATATATCCTCCTATGTGTCCCCTCCTCTGTGAAATCCACTTCCTGTGTGGACTAAATACGTGAATGAGGACTACAGCTAGTATCTTAATATATAAAAACAGTCGTAGTCAGTAGCTATGATGCTACGAGCACCACAATGTAACATAATAAGTATTTTACCATGAACCACTGCCGGAAGTATAAAGACAACTTGATATCTCTGTTTTTTTTAAGATAGTAAGAAGCATGGTAAATTAATATTAGAAATAGATAAACCATGCATCTTGAGCCTAAACTTGGAAATGACTTATACATAGTCAACTCCTTTCATTATTCACTGATTTCTCGAAGTTGTTGACATGCGTCGCACTGGGAGACAAGGTATAGATCTTTGAGGCGATAGGGAAGTTTTTTAGTGCTTGAAATTTATTAGTGAATGTAGTCTAGCTACTAATAATATTGACAACGGTTGAAACTGTGAATTGGTATCAATCAAGTTACTTGCACATTAATTTTAACAAGATTTGTTAGTTAAATTGAATGTATTTAAAATAGTCACTTGCATTATATATCGTAAAGTCCTATATTAAAAGAAAGAGAGTCGCTTCGATAAATGACCAAAAAAACGAATAATATGGTTAAATAATTATACAAGTAGTTGAAATAACGAAAAGAGTAATATTGAATGTTGGTATCTGTGAAAATATATATTGAATGTTGGTAGTGTTAATTCATATATGACTCATGAACAACAAATATATTGCACTAATAAAAATTATAAACACGAAAGTTAAGATGGATGGATGGATGGATGGAAGTTTTTTGAAGGTATCTCCGAAACGGCTTAACAAATCTTGATGAAATTTGTCACAGAAATATACATAACTTGCCTGGAAAAACAGATAGGCTACTAACTTACTTATAAAGTTTTTTTTTTAATTCCGTGCGGACGAACTCACGCGCAAAACCAGGTGTTTATATACAAGTGAAAACACACTTCTATACAGTAAAATATGTCATTTGTCGTAATTTAAATATGACATGGGTAACAATGGATGATTTTGTGATGAAATTATTTTGTGCGCCTCTACTCGCTCGCTAACTAATAGCCGATGGCTATCGATTAATATGTGGACGTTAAAGCTTTATCATAATAACATTTTATTTGACGTGTTTTTAACATTAATGAAGTCAGTAATCAACATATCAGGCCTGAAAAAACATAAAGTATAATAGTCATTGTTTAAATACAATAGTTAATTAAATGTGAAGTGTTAGCCACAAAGTACGTAAGAAAGAGGATTTCTTCGAAGATATGTGCAGGTTTCATCACGATGTTTTCCTTCACCGTAAGAACGTCGAATAATTGTATATATTTAAATCTAAAAATATATTTCTACATGGCGGGATTAGAATCCAGGACCTTTAGATTACAAGTCAAGTGACCGATTCCGATACCTCTGAGCGACAGCGGATTTTTTATTAACTTCTAATCAACTATATTAATATACATCGTCATGTATTTGCTAAAATATCGTAGTTATCGAGATAGAACAATGTGGTTATTAACTTTAATAGTCACTCTGAAATATTCAACGAACAAAGTTATTATTAATTTAAAATGTTTACCGTACAATACATGACAAGGTTTAAAAGCCTGGCGTCCACTTATGGTTTGAATTTACTTAATAACTGTTGCACATTATTAACGTTAAAAGCTTCCAAAATGTTTCCTATTTGAACCAGAATATAGATAGTTCCTAACTTGATATATACTAGCATATGACCTGAATACGTTGGGATTTTTTGTTCTATTTAATAATGTTTTAATATTTTTTTTTTTACAAAAACAAGATAATCGAGGAATATCTTAACATTTCTTTGAAAGCTCCATATATTTGAATAGATCTTTTCAGAACTTTCAGAGACTGATCAAAAATGGCATTTATAAAAGAATTTCCGAGGAAGTGGTACAAAGGGAATTTTTTATAATCTTAGTCTAGAGCTATGTCGTGACAGATTTGAAAATTATCTTTAAATTATTAACGGCTTAATTAGTCTTGATATTTATTTATTCAAGAGTATTCTTGAAACCTTATTTTATTTTAACAATGTAAAAAATTTGAAACTTGTTTAATTACTAAAAAAAATACTAAGACACACACATAGTGTCCCTCTTCTCAGTCTCTTTAAACAAAATGAAGATAACAATTTGTTTTTTATTGAATATTAAGGCATTTTAAAGTCACTGTTTATATAGAGTTAAAGACTTGATTAACTTTTTATTTATTTGTTTATCTTTATCTAATATATCTATATATATAAAAGAAAGTTGTGTTAGTTATACTATTTATAACTCAAAAACGGCTGAACCGATTTGGCTGAAAATTCATGGGTATGCAGTTGAGAACCAGGATATGGACATAGGATACTTTTAATCCCGTTTCCTTTTTTAAATTCCGCGGGGACGGAGTCGCGGGCGAAAGCTAGTTAGTAATAAATTACAATGTAACAATGAAACACGACAACAAAACTATAAATAGTATCATTATTCATCACGATCATTAAGTCTCCAACAGTAAACAAGATAGTTTTTCACCTTTGACTGCTTATAATATCCCGGAGGTGATTGAGGTCGAGTCAACATAAGATACTGGGAGAGAAATTAATATTCCCATGGAAAATATTCGTTACATCATACCTCTTATCATACTATAATTGCACATAAATGCGAAAGTTTAGATGGATGGATGTTTGTTTGAAGGTATCAAAAGAACGGCTGAACGGATCTTGAGGAAATTCGACACAAATATAGAACATAATCTGAAAGAACGGACGGACGGAGTCGCGGGCGACAGCTAGTATCTTGTTAATTTAATTTCAAGAAGCAATCATAGAACCCGTGAGCGTTGGTTAATTTACATTTTGTTTTGGGTTAAAACTCAATGCAAAACATTGTGTTGTTTAAAAAGTTATTTTTTCTATCATATTCATACGAGTTATGCCTACTGCGATGTCCGGCTTACTATTTAATTACTTTGTTAGCATTAGTAGAATTATTTGTTATCAACGGTAAAAAATTGCCGAAACAATTGTCTAGTCGACAATTATGGCGGCCTGACGCCGTTGTGTTCGTAACAGTTAATTATTTATATTGTACGTTCATTTTTTCACCATTTTTCATTTTCAGATATAGTTAAGATTTTGTAAACTGATTGTAATCTACTTGTAAAATATAATTAATATTTTTATGTAATTCTATAAATAATTGAAATCTGTAACTACTACTTTAAAATATAGTTATTAATATATGACTAAAAAATAAAAAAATAAAAATTAAAGTCGTAACCCACATTATTACGGACTTAAGATTGTCTACATCACAATTAATTGTAAATTATTGGATATCATACAAACTTTAAAATTCTTCGATTGAGAGTAGATTTGAAATTAGATAATTAATTCCTTTTTAACTGTGAGAAAAATTTCAAGAATTTAAAACACGGTATTAATCGAACTGAGTTTAAAGAATCTTCATAGCGGGAAGTTATCGTTGGTCCGCACAGAGCGTGTGACCCGCTCGACTCGCGAATGTTTACTGAGCTTGGGATTGGGACATAAAAGCTTTGTATGAGATCGCTCCACTACTTCATTATATTCTACGCATGCGTTGATGAAAATATTTCGAAAACAAAAGGCACGAAATGACACATTTAATTAATTTAAGTGCACAAACTACCACCGCTTCACCAAATTACTATTAAATTATTGTTTATATCCCTGCTATTGTTAACCCTACTAACATTGTAATAAGTTACATTTTAATTGTTATTGACCAACTCGTAAATACTTATCGAAGATAAATTATTAATAAGAAGTAACAGTGCGCCTTTATCATATTAAAATTACACCAGTGAAGCGTTTTTGTGTTTGATTTCTCATACTTAAAACAGAACATACTAAAAACTGTTTAAGACACCATTAAACAAAATTGAATGAGACAGTAATATTAAAATATTATTGTACAACTAATTATCAATATATTACTTTAAGTATATGTTTATTAGAAGCTGACATTCCATATTTATATTATTTAGTTCTGACAATATTTTGATTTCGGCATTGTACAATGCATGCATCATTTAGCTGGTTTAATAAAAATGTCATGTTGACTGTTCTAGAGGTAGGTAAACAAACAGATCGCTTTGGTGTAACAGCTGAGTGGCAAATTGTTTTAGAAGTAGGAAATTATTTTATTAAGAAACCCAAGGGCCGCATAGATAGTTATTAAATAGGAGTCAAGAAAATTTTATTTTTAATCTTAAATAGTTTATGTATACAACGTTCGACAGAGGAATGGATAAACGCATTTTTGAGACGCTCGTTGCCTTACAAGGCCACATGTTCGGGAAAATTTGGATCATAATCTCCTTTACATATAAAGACAAAAAGAAAGAAAAAGCTTTCACGTTTTACAAGGTTATATATCATATAGCCGTGGAAGGATTACTGCGCTACATGCGCTTAGAACATTTTCATGCGAGATTTCTCGTAGCTCTCCATATCAAGTGCAAAGTCTATTACTCGTACAATCCCGCGAAAGTTCGATTTGGCTTAAGATCGTGTTAGGTGCAGCATAACATTGTATGTGCTTTATTTTGGCAATAGTAGTTTTGTCGCTTGAACGATTGCAATAAGTTAAGTCACTTTACGATAATTTAACTAATGGTTTTCTAGAAAATGAAAAACCTGCACGAATAAACAACTGACTTTTATTGTCAGGTTACATCTTATTTTCCCTCCTCCGTAAAAAAAATCCCAAATAAACTGCAAATACTGATTAATGCTGTCCAGTTGTAATTTGATGAAAGAAAGTGGGCAAGGAAAATATCGTATTTCTCCGTTTCTGACAAAATGTCTGCGGCCAGGATCAAAAGAATTCTATTAAAGAAGCTTGTGTACTGTGTCACCAAAGCAAATCCAATATCGGTACTTTTTAAACGCTGGCTGCTGCAACCGAACAAGTTATTACATCAGACTAAGGATCACGACGGTACAAGCTCTTATTTTTTTCCACTTTTCTATTTATTAGTTACAGCTATCGCAATCAAGTTTCGAGGCAATGATATATCTCTAATACCTAGATTTTAACTTTAAATGGCTATCAAAAACAGTATGGCGGTGGAACGAAAACGAAAATGAAAAATGTGCATCGCAATAGCGCTTGTTTTATGAATATTAAATATCCTACAATTGCCTATAGTTTTACAAATCTTTTTTAAAAGGTAAAGAAACGCTCGCAAAAGAAATCGAACTATGAGTACTTTTAAACTATTTGAACACGTCCGGGGCGTCTCTGTTCAATTTAACACACACGGGATTACAAAGGCTGGGTTTGTTGCAAACAAACTCAACATACGTCCTCTTTCAGTATAAAAGGGAGGAAAAGGCTTTTTTTCAGATTACGAGTAAGAGTAATAAAGACATTTAATCAAATAGGTATTTCTTTAAATAGTTCTTAACGCAGATATCATTTTATTTTAGTGCAGTTATTTGATATTTCGTTAAATTTAAAATCTCTAGAATTGATCTAATTTTTTATTCTACCCTTACCCTTAGTAATTTTTTTAAAGTTATTCACAAAGATAAAAAATTTTTAAGCGGAACTGCCAGACTCATCGCTTTAGTTATGATAAATCTCAAATAGAATTGTAAGATTTTTTTCCAAACCACTAAAACATTTTAAACAATGCAAAAGTTATTAAATTTTACAGCAATTGTAGTTTTATATAATCAAAAAGTGTGATTAGGTCATTATATGTTGACGTTTTTCTTATTAGATCAGATTCTTAGCTACATTGTTTTTAAGACAGCATATATAAAATTATATATGTTCCTGATTAACAAAATTGTTTTTTACTAATAGCGCAAAATAAAGGTTACTTTTTTATTTTTCTCATCTAACCGACCGAGGCCCGGACGGGTGGGTTGCAAGTATTAAAAAAGGAAAAACAAATTCCCAGTATATTTTTCCCGGCAAGTCTTTTTTCCCATCTAATAGACCAAAGCTCGGACGGTTTGCTAGTGTTAAAAAGGGAAAAAAATCCCAGTATACTTTTCTCGGAAAGCTTTTTCCAATGAATTTACACCTTTATTAAACAAAAATAATAACGTTACAAAAAATATAAAGGACAAAGGACGCAATAAAGTATATAAAACAGGCAATAAAATAAAACCTTCCATACGATAATTAAATGCTGCATTGCATACTATAGACACATCACTTTGTTACTTCAATTAGGTTTATTTCAATTGTATTGGAACTAATGAAACGTAGAAGTTTTAATTGTTTCATCGAAAAACTTGAAACCTCTCTCGCGTCTATCACAAAAATATATACGTGAACAAGCTCGTCATTACGGGTGCATTTAATATTTCCTTGATTTACAATGTCACTCATTTGTTAAGAAAAAAATCAAATACGGATAGTATTTGATTTTTTTTACCACTTTTACCACACTGCCACACACTTTCGGGACATAAATTTCATTTTTTAATTTCCTATCATTCGTCCTCTTAACGTGTGCTAACTAAAAAAGCACTTAATTTGACCAACATTGATCTAGTCAAGTTTTCCTAATAAAGCTTTTAGATTTATAATTACGTAAAAGTAAACTGAAAAATGTTTCATAAAATATTTTCTTTTCAAAGGTGTTGGCTTCTCAACGTAACGTCAAGAGTTTGACGAGTGAGGGTATAAATGACAAAGGTCGGTGTTAAGGCAAATTCAATTCTATAGTAAAGAAATAAAGCTCAACATTAACGAGTTTAGATTTAAGGGCATGCATATTTCATTCATCAGATTGAGCAACAAGTTGTGACTAAGAAAAAGGTTTTAGTGATGATTGATTTGATGCTTTTTGGTTTTTAAATGTTTTAATTATCGCTGGTTTGTTTAGTATTCTACGTTTTCATTTTAGTAAAGTCAGAGGATTTACATTTTTTTTAAAATTCTAGGATCAAATCAGGCGTTAGGCTATGATTTAACGTAATCCAATTTTAATGAGCCGTTTATCGCGTTTGGGTGAAAAAATCAAAGATAAAATACTTTATAAATTAGTTACCTAAAGAGAAATAAAATTCATGAATTTCTTTTTATTACTGTGTACAGTTCGATGTATAGAGGTTAGTTTTAATAAAAAAAAACGCTTTTCAATGTGATACCTCACTAGCGTCCGGTTGAAATTTTCTATTGCATTAAAGCTCTTGATAAACACTTAAAGTTTACAAATACTGTAAGTAAATACGCTCTATGGTTACTTCGTTTTATGAACTGCAAAATACACTTAAGGTTCTTATTGAATTAAAGTTATAAAGTTATTGAATAAATGTAAAAAATATATCGAAATAAATAATGTATTTTATCTAGTTTGTGAATAATTAGTTTTATAATTTTCTTAGATAAATTTATGTCTCGGTTGGCATCTAAATACTAGTCTTTTTATTTAATTTTAGTCTCTTGTGTACTTCCATTGTTAACAATGTAGAGCAAATTGGATGCCCAAGAACTATCTAATTTCGGTCCAACGCCAAAACTATGTAACCAGATAAATATCCAATTCTATCCTCGATAGCAATCACGATATTTCCTTTTCGTAGATATTTTGTGATTTTTTTTGAAAAACAAAAGTGATACTGTTTAACATGTTATGAATGTTCTCGCACTAATTTCCGGTGTATCCAAAATATTTGGCTATTGCAGAATAACCAATAGATACGGTTACTTTATTGTCGTTGATTATATAAATTTTACTTGGATTCCTAAAAATTATAGGACAACATCTTTCTTGCAGATGGTTATAATTAAAACTAAAGCTGTCGCCCGCGACTCCGTCCGCGCGCAGTTAAAAAAAATAATGAAAAATAGATGTTGCCCGATTCTCAGACCTACTGAATATGCTCACAAAATTTCATGAGAATCGATCAAGCCGTTTCGGAGGAGTACCGGAACGAAAACTGTGACTCGAGAATTTTATATATTAGATAGTGGGTACAGTATAGTTTAAAGTCAAAGTATTGCACTAGTATCAGCGTTACATTATATGTACTCACGAGAGAAAAAGTGTTATATGCGAAATATGTATGTTGAAATTTACAAGTTTTACAAGAAATTGTGAAATCTACAATGAAATATTTCATATTTAGATTGAATTATACATATTAAATTGTGCAACCTAAATTTATTCTATACGTCTAAAAATATGAATATTCTGAGGCTCGATAAGTGCTGAACGTTGCGGCTTAATGGGATATTATAGTGGTAAATCGCGTTAGAATGAGGTAACTGATTACTGGATGCGTTCAATGTTTTTCGTCATACTCGTATATTCCTGTATAAGTAACCTTATACCTTCGAATAAACATACATCGTGCCTACGACGTAAATCCTTTTTTAATCAAGTTACCTTTCAGCTAATCCTTTCACATTTTAGGTCTACAATGTACCCCTGGGTATTGTGTGTATATGTGAGATTTTTTACTTATAGGTAAATTCCACGCATAATCCAGACGAGTTTTTTGAGGGGTCCTAATATATTACTTCTGTTTGTTAGTGAAAATTCAAATTTCGATATTTTCTTTTTTTAATTAATAAATTTCAAACGTTTTAAAATCCATTGCTAGAAAAAGTTAGAGGGTCAAACATTCGAGAAGGGTGACTTCCTTTTGTCGTATCAATTTCTATTATTGTTTATAAAAGCTGAACCCCTTGTTTATACGTTGCCAGTTCTTTTTTGTAGAATACAGCGTGAAAGCAGGCTTGTTAGCCATACGGAAGGAACAAAAGGTAGAAGAAAGGTGTACCCCCTCTTTAATTTTTCTTTATTTATACTTTCGAACTTTGTTTTTCCTTATCTTTTTAAGGTCTGCTGTTTATACCAGTATTAAATTTAAATCTCAAATCCTCAACTAAATAACAATGGTATCAGTCATGATAGTCAGTATAGATATGAAACCGGAAAATTGTCCACGGCGCGGCGTCCGATTGTAATTTAACCCGGCTTTCGTAAAGGCTCACCAAATAGCATATCTAAAAGTTTCATTTACAAATTGGTGTTTTATATTTCCGTTGCATTTTGATACATTGTAAAGTCGACACTAATCGGACTACCATTTTCTATACAGTCAATAAATGCGACTGGCGGATTGTGATGAAAAAGCAGCTATGTCACCTGTACAAATAGTCGAAATGTAACATTTTAATATATAAATGCACTCGTACAATATGCATTTCTGAGTTTATAAAATTTGCCGAGACAAATTGAAAACGGGTAACGTACACGATTTGCCTGTAACAGATACGTACACATCACAAAACGTTTGTGATAACTAGTAAAAGTTGTATTATTGACAACTATATTTATTAAATAAAATGTTTTATGTATTTGTAAAATTAAAAAAGCGGGTTTTTATTTTCTAAAATTTAAAAAATTAAATCTTTTGTCTTTTTTCATCTTTTGATGTATATGTACAATATGCAATATACAACAGCGACCTTGACATTGTATATCAACCTTCTTGTGAACTTATTTGACGTAACGTCGGATTACAGAGGGCGAGGGTGCGAGCCTGTCTCTATGTTAACGCGATTACTTACGCTACAATCTGACCGGTTAAACGTTATCTAGTTAAAATCAGAGTAGGGTTACGAGTCCCAAAAAGAATCTAATTTTTCGTATTTTCCTTTTACAATTCACAAAGAGGTGGACAAAATAAATATTGATTTTTTTGTACACAAGCTGTATCCTATAAGCGTTGCGATGCCAAGTAAAGTATTTTTTTTTTTCAAATTATTTTAATACTGATTGAGATCCACCATAAAAAGATCTGGCAAGCAGAAGCAAAACAAACATTTTTTAATAATTTCATACACCATCCAAGTATATTCAAAAAGGTGTAATCTTTATGAAAAATTCCATTAAACTCGAACACTTTTCAGAGTCCGTGTCGGATTAACTCAACAAACTGGTATTTCAAATGTATAAGTTATGAATTTATATTCGAACACATTTTATTAATGTATCATTTAACAAGGTTTATTAATATTTTTTCTCGTTATAGACAGAAAAGATTGTTTTTAGATTCTACACAAGTAAGTTTTAAAGTCTTAATTTTTACAAAAGCGATAAAAATCTAATGAAACCGACTTTAACTGACGTTTACTTGATTATAATTTTGATTGGCGATAGCATGACGTCACTTATCAAATCATAAAATAGATTATTAACACGTGGAAAGTAAATACATTAAAAATGAATTGAAATAAAATAGACATAGATACATTTTACTAATCCCACTATTTTCTCCTCTCTACAGAGACAACGACCGCAATGCGGTTTCGATGTGTACTCTTAATCGACTTTTTAAAAACTAGTTTTATATGAAGTACGTACATTGAAGTAGTACACAAGTAAAAATCTAAAATCTCTATACATTTTAATTATCACATTAAAAAACTACATTACCATACTTTCACATAACAAAACTGTAATTTACGATTAAATCAAAACGTAAACAATTCGTAATATCAAAATACAACAATCATTAAAACCAAATCACTATTTAGGCTATTTGATTATTTGGCAATGACAGCGTTTTAATCGGGACTAGATTCATTTAAGTATGTATATAAAGAGCGGCGGTGGCGAATGATTATGATGTATATATCAGCGGGGCCAATCTGTGTCCGGCGCTCTGCACTCAAAGCTTTACATCAAAGGGATTTCTCATTAGCTGATGTTACAGGGGGAGATTAATACCGAACTGTCTGAGTGGAACTTGATGGCGCCTGGCAGTTTATAATTACTCAAAGCCTGTCAACAGGGGTTGTCCGTCAGTGAGCGATCCCCAAATCACTTCATAGTTGTTTCAATTGCTCTTTTAATTTGGTAACATACTCGTATATACATAGACACATTTGATATCTGATTGGTTCTATTTAAATACTTAAGAAATTACTTGTTATTATATTTGTATTACAGCTAATGAGTGAAATACCGCAGGCCTTATTCCGGTCCGATAATTCTTTTACATCTTTACTCAAAAGAAAAAGATTTAAAAGGTAAATTTTTAATATCTGCGCCTTATATTTGATTTTTAAATAAAAAAAATATATAAAAAAAAACCGGTTATAAAGAGCTTACAATTAATATTTATAAAATATATGAAGTAAGTCAATATCGCTCCCCACTTTAAAAATGTGGGGGGCACACGGCTCCAGGAACCCCGCCGTGTGCGGTGAGTGCCGACCCGCTATTGCACTCCCCCCGACACAAGTAAGACATCTTATTCCTTAAAATAATACCAAAAGGAAAAGAATGGCAATTAACATCTTCGCTCGGACTGAACACTTCATTCGTGACGAAAACGGTATCAAGAAAAGATCAGGAAAAGAGCATCATAGAAAGAACTCTTAAAGATGAAGTGAGAGTGAAATCTAATAAACCGTGAACCTTTCACGGCATCATATTCATATTTTCAAATAGAAAGCAATAGAAACTATCGCTATTGAAGTACCAATTTGTGTAGCACTTATAAGCGGAACGTAACCGACCTCCATTGCATTGGCCTCAAGTAACTACACACGAGTACTATTCATGTTGGTCGCCCAATGAATAGATCTCAAAACGTTGAATAGTAAATCAAATTCCTACGCCAGCTCTCTGCCATACTCTGAATTTATTGCTTGCTATACAAGTTTTGTTTATTTTTTTGTGATTTTTCGTGTTCCAATTAAAAAATCCTACACATTTTGTTTCTATTCAAGTTTTAAATAAAAAACAAGCAGAAAGGTTTATATATACATAACAACCAGTCGTCCGCGACTGCTTCCGCGTGGAATTAAAAAAAAAACTTAATAAGTAGCCTATGTGTTCTTCCAAGCTATATTCTACATCTATGCCAAATTTCAGCAAGATCTACATGCATCCGTTCTGGAGATACCTTCAAACAAATATCCATCTATCCACGCAAACATTCGCATTTATAATATTAGTAAGATATAAACAAAATTTATTTATACGTAAAGTTTTCATTTTTAATTTTGCAACACAATGATGTATAAATAAAGAAATCAACATCAACATTAAAAAGGACAAAACCGAAGAGTTGCAAACGACAACAAACGAAAGCCATTAAGTTACACAGCTATGTTCAAAATTATTAAATCTTTCAAATCCATAATAATAAAAACACTAAATTTCTACTACCAAATTCAATTCAAAAATGTTTTTAATGGAAATCATTTCAATTGAAGGAATTCCTAGCTTAAATACTGCCTAAACAATAATCTTTACCAGCGGTCGTTGAGACTTCGTCAACGTAGACAAGAAAGGTAGCCTTTCTAGAACGCGTGCATCAGTTACCTTCCTGACAAAATTGTGATCGTTTCGAAGATACCCGGAACAAACGAGGTCTTGCAGACCGATATACAGGCAGACAGTCAAAGTTATAAAAATTGTTATTATATATATCAAACAGACACTCCAATCTTACTATTATGCATGGATTGCACAAATTTAAACCATCGTATATAGAAACAAACTTTGAAAGGACATAAAAAAGTGCTGACGAAATGGATGAATACAAACTTTTCGAATTAACCTTTTTAGAGAATAACATATGAGAAGTGGCTTTTTCTAGTTTATTATGAATTATGTATTTGTTTTATTAACATAGAATGATTGTTTCAACTTTAACATGTTACGTAGACTTGGCAATTAAAAATGTTTTCTAATAAAATAAACTCATCTTTATTCAGCCTAAAATCTCATCTGCGTTCTCGTCTTGTAATTTATTTATTATTTATATTTACAATGAAGATATAATTTTATTTACTAATGGAACGAACTTGAAGTGCATTATTTAAGTTTCTTGAAAGCTTTTGACTTTAAACATTTAATAAATCAAGTTTCGACGTAAAATCATTAAGAGCTTCACTGTAAAAGGCTACATGTATTCTGAACGCAGCTAGAGCCTCTAACTAAAACCTAATAAACTTAATTTAACATATTTGTAAAAATTTCATAAAGTATTTTCTGTTTAGCTGAGTTATTATTTGAATAACTACAACGATAGTCAAATTTAGTTATATCAACCCTTTACTATTGTCCTAGAGTGCAAATTATAGCATAAACGTTCTAAATTATGCTTTGTTCATTTAATTATCTAAGGAACAATTTTATGAAATAATTTTGAATTGATAGAGTATTCAATTTTATCATAGTCTGTCTTGTGGTTTAGAAGCACTTTGGGGATGAAAATGCAAAACATTGTTTTTTATTTATGTAAAAGTAGATCAAGATAATATTAGTTTACAATAATTATTTCAATTGATGATCTGTCCTAATATTAGAGCATAAACTTTATCATAGTAACTATACTATGTAATTAATTTCCCTGCAGTATTTATTCAACCTATGTATTACAGCTTTGATGCTATCATTTGCAATGCAATGAATGTAACAAGTTAGGAATAAATCATTATTATGCAGCGTAATAAGGACAGTGATAATAAACAACATTGTATTCAAATATATTGAGTTTGTGAACACTTACTTGTCTATTCAGAATAAAAATCTTTATGCCTTATTTTATTATTTATTCTCATGTTTGTGTCCGTGTCGTGTAATTGCAAAGTTATTATACTAGGCACTTATTAAAATAAATAGGTTTTATATGAGATACAACCACTTTTTGCAGCGAAAGTTGCTGCCTAGCGAGTGTCACGCTGGCCAAGTGCGGGTTGGTTGACTTCACACATATCATTGATTTTCTTCTCAGATATGTGTAGGTTGCATCACGATGTTTTCCTTCACCGTAAGAAGTCGGATAAATGTGCATATGTAAATCTAGAATCGATAAACACATCGGTACATGGCGGGATTTGAACCCAGGACCTGCAGATTGCATGTCAAGTGCTTAACCCCTGAGCCTCCGACGCTCTCAATTTTCTTATATTCCTACATAAATAGACTGGCAAAGTTATCGAAAATTACAGCTGAAATCTGATGAATCCATTTTTAGCCGACTTCAAAAAGAAGGAGGTTATCAATTCGACTGAATTTTTTTTTTATGTGTGTTACCGCGAAACTCCGCCCCTGGTGGTCCGATTTGGATAAAAATTATTTTAATCGAAAGGAAGTGCTTGCAGGTGGGTCCCATTTTTTGTTTTTTTTTTCTCTTAGAAAATATGAATGATTTTTCAAATTCATTTTCCTAATCACTCACTAGATATAACAAGGAAAATTCATAAATGAAAGGCAAAGCCAGGTATTTTCGTTTGGTAAATCAACACAAGTCAAATGTTCAAACTCCAAGAGAAAATTAATTAATGTTCAAAGCTGGATCAGAGAGTATGTAATAATGCAAAATATTTTCATATCGAAATATCGGAAGCATTGCATCAAAGGCATCTCTCATTAGTAGAAATACCGATAAAACCACAGTCCTGTACAGTCAACGGAAAAGGCTTCATCATAGCAATGCGTACAGTTGGAGAAAATAATATTTAATTAAAATTTATACTAACAGATTAAAATTCATAATTTTATGAACGAATCCTATTGATAAAATTTTGAAACAAAAGTAAAAATACGTGTAACGATGTGTAAGGAGTATGACAATCATCAGATGCAACATGATTAAACTTTATCAGCTAGTACCGTCAAGACGAAATCAATGATAGAGGATGAGTACTAATTATTTATTTTTTGTTCTTAGTTGGTAAGTCTAACTTTTTTTTATCACTAATCTTAATGTTACGGAAGCTGACAGTTACTGAGGTCCTCTTGTTGATGTTACAATTAGTTGAAGTCTATGAATAGGGTATTAGTTGTTAGAGAAATAATAACACGATCCTCTTGTGGAGCAAGGTATTGTTGGTAGCATTTATTGTTGAACTTGTTACAACGTGTATACGTACTGTCATACTGCAATAACTTCCTTAATTAGCGAGTACTTGGAAATATATGCATTAGCTGTATCATAATTAATAATATATTTAATAAGCAACTGTAAAGTAGGTCAACACATAGATATTATTAGAATAAATGTCGTTCTAGTAACATTTTAATTAGTATTGACGTCACAGACTGAAATTTTACAAAAACGAAAAATACCTACTTGTTAATTAAAAGTTATAATTTAATGATGGCGCTGTATATTGTGTAAAATTATTGTCATGTTCATTCCCTAGTGAAAATCTGTATAAAACATTATATTATTTCCGATTTTGTTTTCAAATATAATGGGTATGAAATTATGTTTTTATAGAGATGTTTTCGTAGCGGAAATCCGCCAGCGCTAATGAGCTATCAATATTACCAGGAAATCATAACACAAACTATATTCAGAGACAAAATCAAGTTATTTCAGTATCCGGTTTTATTAAATCCGTAATAATTAACTGATAAATAAAATTATTTTAACGTTGTTATGATAATGTATGATTAATTTTTATGTAGAATAGTGATTTTGATTACGTAGAATAGTGAGTACGAGTTGATTGGGTTGCGTAGATTATCTGCTAATTAAGTATCTGCGTAGCTGTTTAAATTAATATTCAAGGATAGGTCCATATTTTGACCATGCAATTCCGTAGCCTACGAAGTCTTTGTCTATGATTTCAATATAACTAGATACAACAAACACGTAGATGGTAAATTGTTTCAACACGTCCGATATACAATTAGTGTGAGTATAAATGAATTATATGGATGCATTGAACTGTGCTTGTATAACGATGTTAGTTGTAGGCACTGAACGCGAGCGACAAAGCTTTGCGTCCAGTCCCTGTTAATAATTAGTATTGTTTTCGTGTTGCCTATCACCTAACTACTCGTACAACAAACTGCGGGGTACACGTTATAATTGAAATAGGTAGGTAGGAATGGTTCTATCTGATAAGTAGAGTAAGAAAGAATTGCTAAAGTACTAGAAGCCAATTATTACTTTTTGTTACCTGAAATAATGTCGTATCTTAAATGCGAATATTTAGATGGATGGATGGATGTATGTTTGTTTGAAGGTATCTCCGGAGCGGCTTAACAAATCTTGATAAAATTTAGCATAGATATAGAACATAGTCTGGAAGAACACATAGGCTTATTAAGTTGTTTTTTAAATTCCGCGCGGATGTACTCGTGGGCGACAGCTTGTTGTTAAAGTAATTAAATTTATATTTTATAATAGTCTTAATAATTATTTTTTTGAAACGACTAGTTATTATAATAATTAGTCGTATTAGAGTGTTGTAATTAAGTAATATTCGAAAATCTCTTAATATAGGCGCTATTAATGGAATGGATATAATGTGAAAATATAATAATAGATATAATTAATAGATACGCACTCTAAAGAAAAACTGCGCCTTTTTAACATACGTTTTGAATTAACATTTATATTATGGATAGGTATATATTTTTTCAGACAAATTAAAAATAATAACATCGATTTAAATTTTGCCATTATTTTTAAAGGTCTACATTCTGGACCTTAGAAAAATGCATACGATAACGTAATGGATACCTTGCCTCTTTGACATTTATTGAGAACTTGCGAAAAATCCTTTCCTATTGATAATTTAACGACAATGATGGATGGATTTTCTAAATATCCAGAAGCTAAGCGTTTTAATTTCATTTTTTTTTATAAATGCTCCTTTGAAAAGTAAACGAAAAACTTCAACATGCATTTGGAAGGTACGAGAATAAACTTTAAATTGGATACACTTTTCCTTATAAATTTTTAGAATCGAAAGTTTCAAACGAAAGCTTAAGCAAACATGAGCTTTTGGCAGAAATATATTCCAAATATCGTTTCTAAAGTTTTTCTGTTAGCTTAACAAGGGATAACAAGTATAAGTATGAAATGTATCAAATGAAAAAAAAAATCTCTTTAATTTATAAATTTAACATCAACTGTAGTGGCACTGAGATTCTGATACATCAGAACTTGGTGGAATATCTAAACGTGTGTTTTGAAAATGAATAAAAATGAAATTCAAACTCTTTCTGAGCAATATTTCAAAGTAGTTTACGTCTTGAACGAATCGAGAGAATTCCGGAAATGGCAAACTTGTATTTGACATCTTACTTTTGCCACATAATGTTTTCATTAAAAAATTTAATATTTCATAACACATACATATTTTTACATTTTTCCCTAGCGTTCTTTCTATTTGGCAGGATGATCTGAAGATGTCAGAGAAGGTTTGTGCCCTAAAAATCTGAATAAAATAAAAAGCTCTTTCGCTTTCAATGATTTCTTGGACAAATCATCTTATCTAGTTTATTTACACTTTGTCTAGACAAAGCTTTTACAAACAGCCCTAAAAAAAAACTTCTTGTCTAAGATCGAATTTTAATCGTATCTTCTTAGGATTCGTAATATAATTGGTGTATTATTCTTATTTTCAGTTAAAATATCATAAATCTCAAAGAGCAATGCTATTGCTTATATTGTATATAGGTATTGTATAAACGCGCGCCTACGGACAAAAGAAAGCCAAAGTCAACGAAGGACAAACATCGATTGCGTAATATCTCAACGATTCTTACTCTATACGAAATACTTCCAACATAAAGGATATATCTTTGAATTCTCAATGCAATTACACGAGTTATCATATCGTCAATACAAGTGTCTGGGCACTTGAATCTCACAATAAGAAAAATATTATATCACGTACAAAAAATAATAGAAAACAATCTTTTTCCGATTTTTGGTGCCCGATAGAATTAATCACATGTATAAAAACATACCTGCGAAATTTACCCTACTACCCGTCGGCAAAAAACAGCATAATGTGGGAATCAAATCGCATTATACTTTAACTAACAAACTTCAAACTAAAAAAAAAAAAAAACGATTGTTTGTCAAAAAAACACCACTGGAGTTGATAATAAAAAATACTGAACTATAGTCGCAAATGTAACGGTGAAAAAATGCCGTTTTCGTTTACTAATTGCCGGCAATTTGTTTCGTATACAATGATTAATTAATACAAATGCTTGTAAATACAAATTGTAAATAAATATAAAAGTAGATATAATATTCAAGAAAATAATTTAAACTAAGTTTAATCAATTCTTGGTATTACATAACACAGACAGACATTACAAGTCTATTAATTAATTGAGATATTATAAGACCCTACTTATATTCCGGTTTAGTTTACAATATCATTTAGGATTTAAACAAATATTTCAAAATGTCAATAAGGAAAACAGATTATCTATTTAAGTACTAGTAAATTTTTTATCGTTGTAACTACATGGAATATCTTCTGGAACGAATGCGGGTAATTTCTGCCGAAGCCGAAACTTCAGGCAGGCAAGTTGCCAACCATTTTTGAAACTCGGAGAACTATCACATCTAATCTAAGTCGAGACCGTAAGTAAACACAAGTATTAAAACAGTATGTATTCCCCGTTTTCTTCTACTGTGCCTTAAGTAAATGTTAATTTTATAATATGTTAATATTTTTAAGTTTAAAAAAAAAAATCTATAAATTTCACACTCTTACTCCATATTAGCATTAAGTCAAAAATTAATTTAAAACACAGTAGACCGAAGAGCTGGCAGTTACCTCGGACAAAGAATAAGTTTAACTATTCAAAGAAGGAACGCTGCCAGTATCTTCAAAACCTTGTCTAAAGGGACTCCTTTTAGGGGTTTTTTACTTTAATATTGTGTCATGTGTATTTTTTGTCAATATAAATATTTAAAACAATGCTATCTTTAAATTGTACCAAGCTATGCATTAGGAAACGAGATTAATTTGTTAATATTGGAAATGAATAGTTCATGTAATAACGAAACTAATAAAATCGAAGAATCCCTAAAAATGCGTCTCCGAGATGAGAGTATTTTCAGTAGTTGAAAGTACTTTCCGCATGCAATATCCTACTTGAAATAAAATTTAATTCGTCTACACTTGTATGGATATAGATTAAGCCTAGGTAAGTACGCGCGTACTCAAAGACTTACTTAAATTAATCTCGTACCTCTCCGTGTATCAATGCAAGGATTGAAGTTGCCTTTGAAAAATCTTTCCTAATCAGTTTTCTGATGTCACAGTTTTCCACAGAGAATATTTTTATTAAATTTTACCAAACTTAAATTTGTAGGAAAACTTTTTGTTATAATTACAGATCTTACATTTGTTTAAATTTTACTGATGTTTACTTTTTAAATATATCTTGTCCAAGTCAATTGTTAGAAATATGCTTCTTATTCACCCGCTCTAGTGCATTTTTTAAACATATACTAATTTACATTTCATATAGTTACAATTTTTTTTTAATATATATAAATAAAACACAATACAGATAAGGAAAAAAATCAAATTTAAAAAATACGAATCTTTCATTAATTTGTATAAACATTATAATAACTATTTTATTAGTCGCAACCAGAATTATGCGGTAAAATATTATTACTGTTTCAAATTCTGCGTAATATAAAAATATCCAATTAAAATAAACACTTATGATGTTAAAGATATACGAGTACTGTAGTCCCGCTCTCGAACGAGACAGAAATGAGCTTTAAAAAGAAAACACGAAGGAAAAGCGTATTCATAAAATGAACAATTGATATATTTGTTTTTCATTCTTATAAAAATCGTATAAGATTTTTATTATATTTCTACTTATGTGATAAAAATAGAATGTATAAAATAATATCTTTGAAGTGGATACTTTTAAAGGTTGAAAGAAATTTCGCAATGTAACAATAGAGTCTCACAAGTGTCGATACAACATAACATATTATATATTATATTCAACGTCCACAAAAATGTATAACATGGCATGCATATATTTAATAACATGTTTTTGATAAAACAATTTCTTATTACAAATTGCTCCCCGCATCTCTATAGCGACGCGAATAGCAATGTAACCTTATGTGGTTGGTTTAAAGAAGCAATGCTGTATTGGCACAGTTGATCGTTGCAAGGTTATCAGCGACCAAAAGTGTCAACGCAGTCTAGTTCTTCTAAAGCAATTATCTTTGCGCTACAGACGTCATCGTGGACTTGATAGGTATCGTAGAAGCCTAACTTCCGCATATCAGTCGAATAATGGTCACTAAGGCCTCACTTGGCATACTTTTACTAAGGATTTGTTAAAGTTACCATTATACGGGCAGTTAGAGCCGATCTTGATTTAACCGGAATAGTACTACTTTATTAAAGCCTATATTTACAAATCAACTGTCAGTGGGATAATAATAAGAATTTTCATACAACATTACTGCAGATATGTTACATTGTTACATTTCTTATGCCGAGGGAAACAATGATTGACTTTAGTTGAAAAAAAATAGCACTAGTACATTACATACAAATTTGATAACAAATAAAAAATAGTAGAGGTGAAGATATTAAAATACAATTTTAGTGTGTAAAACATGAATCGATTAGTTCAAAGTGACAATTATTTTCATTGTCAAAGAACAATGGCAGAAAAATAGTTTAAAAAAGAATAAGCGTCTAGAAATGTCATATAGATACAATTATTTTACATATTTTTTAAATAATTTACGTAAATAATTCTATTTTTGTTGGAGCAGAAATATTTTAATAATTTAAAGAATGTGTATTGACTAATCGGATTATCACCCATTAAAGTGTTCCCACCATTTAAAAATTGCACGCACGCAGTGCACGAATTAGAACTTATTATTATGTATGATATTCCAATACTTACTTTCAAATAGATACTGATTATTTATAATAGGTGTATACTTAGTGAAAAAAGATAGTTCTTTGGGCTTCAGACATTTTTGAAAGACTGCAAACTGCACTACATAACTATTCGCTTTTATGGTTATGGCAACATTTAAAATGTTACGCACGTCACAAATACTCCCTCCCTTGTGTGTCGGTTGAGTTCGTGCGGCGCTCGTAGCAGAGAGTACCTACACGCCGCGTGACAGCTAGTGGTGCTCTTATATTTTTTTTTTCAAAATCAGCCACATAAACTCGTAACCACCAGCTGTCTGATTTATAACGATACAGTTCTGATTTAATAATATTGGTTAATATAATGGTTTCTGATTCAAAATAAAGTAACGTACCACATATTTACTTAAATAACAACCTTCATTAGGAATTTTCTCTAGCTGTCATTATGACATGTATATTTAAAAAACGAAAAATTAAAATCAAAATAACAATTTTTTGCGGCTTTCACAGGCCGATATTCATTCAGATATTTGCTGCGCAACTAATTCTTATCGTACTAAGATATTTTTCATACTTAGACGCTATCATTTAGCTTCAACTATTTTGATTTATAAGCGGCTGCCATTGTTCTTTCAAAAAAGCATTTTATTGTTCTATATTTTCTAACTAATGTAATTTTAATTAAGTATTTAACAAACTTAAACACATGATTTAGTCTTATGATTATTAGATTTATAATTCAAATAATAAAACAACATAATGAACAGAGTGTGCAGTAGCACTCAGTGAATTGAGCAAAATATATTTCTTGATTGGTGCATGTTATCGGCAAGTGTAGTTTGTAATATACACTAGGTTATTGACATTCTCAAGCAATTCGTAGATAAAACGAATCACCCGAAGATGTCAATTGCATAGGATATATTATAAAGCTGGGTGCAGTTGTTTTTTCAGTTGTGCAAAATATTTCTGGCTTTTGTTTCTTCACATATGTTGCTAGTTTTCACTCGCACTAAACAAACTTATATGTTACAAATACTCATGTTAGAAAATTAGTATATGTTTATATATGCATTATTGTACAATACGACTAACGAAATGACCTCATTTAAGTATTAATTCTAGTAAGTTACATACACGTTCTTCGATAAACGATTATTGACATTTTAAATACCTACCAAATTATTATAAACTCAAAAATGTATGGTAACATGGCGAGGTTTTCTATTTTCCTGATCAGTGTTCCTGGAGAACACTGTTGTCTACAATTAGGAGTAAAAAAACAGAAATTTTACACGATAAAACACTTTAAGCTCTCAGTTTCTAAAAGTTGATTTTTTTCTTAGTTATAGACATTAAGCAATTTTAATTTGAGAAGGAATCATTCTAATAAAACTACGGATTTAAAAATATATAATATTTTTATACACAATGTTTATTGAAATTTTTAAATGATATCGAATGATATAATGAAGTCAAAGAATTTAATGTTGACTTGTAAAGGGTTAACATAAAATATTAAAATATCTTATTATATACAAATTGTGGTTTGTACATAATGATTTTACCCAATACAAGACGTTGCTCTCCCATATTAATACCGGGGAGAGGCACACTGCTCCATCCAGCGCAGTGTGCGGTGAGCGCCTCCGCAATAAAGCGCTCCCCCCAAACGCATTCCTAATACTGAACATAACTAGTGGTTGAGTTTCTACATAGCCGATATACACGGACTGCTTCTAGAAATCGGTATCGATAGTTCCAAGCGGTCGGCGTATGACCGATAGCAGCGACTGTAAATTGCGTTCCGAGTATGCTGAAAGTCAGCTGTCTGACAATACCTACGACTGCCTTAACGGGTTCGTGTATGCTCAAGTTAAAGCCTGTGTTTAATTCAGTTTGCAGCAACCAAGCTCGAAGATTTGAACAAATACAGCAACTACTAATGTTACAAAAACGTGATGGTTTGACTTTACTTGCATCAGCGCAGAAAATCATAAAAAAGTTAAATAATTTTATCTTAATTATGTCTAAGCAGGTATTGCGTTTCGAACCTGTAAAACCTGTGATTTTATGACAGAAGTTTTTTCGAAGTATTAACAACAAATCTATTAGTTTTTTTAACGAGCAACTAGGACACTTCCTCGTTTAGCAACCACTATTGTTACGAACAGTTTGACTTGAGAACACCTCTTTAGTTAAACTGAATCTAAATTGACAGAGCAAAGTTTAAACATAACATGAAACTCTGACTCCTAGTCACAGCAAATAGTAATATTCTAACATAGTTGGTTTGCTTGTTTATTTTCACCGAACGGGCACTACGAATCTAATCAAATTACATGTCAAGTTACAGTTGCGAGGAACTCCGTTGCTTTGCACTCAGTTAATTTACGTTGAGAGTTGAGGACAAGGATATTGATACATGTAAATACCAGGAATTCCGTTCTACGAAACTTCTGTGAATTCTATGCATAAGTGTTTTATTACCCTTACTTGTAAATAATTGTTTTTATTTACTAATTACGTCTTGCTCTGCAGAAGATTATAACCCTACTTAGACAGGTTCTTGTTACTACAGTTCTTTATGAAAGATGGAATCCAGATTTAAATTAAAAAATACCTGAACTATCAAGTAAAGTGGAGACGTGATATCACGTGTCTAGCCTTTGGTTACTGAGACCAAAATCTGTGTGTAAAACATGTAATCATTCCAGTCATATCTTTGACAAAACAGAGGTAACAATATGTTTTATATAACGATTTTGGTCTCAGTAACCCACGGTTAATACTGGTAAATATAACGAGATTCAGTAGACATAAATATATGTAAAATCCGATTCAATTGAGAGATTAAAATAATGGTACATTGCTGAATGAAATAAAAAAAAAACAAATTCATTAACATTAACCTTTTTCATACTAAAGCATTCTGAATTGAACACAAATCCAACATGCATATTCATGTTAATCCTACTGTTATTGCGATAGCAGGCTTTTATCGGATTTACTTTCGACACAGAGGGTTAAGAATCGATAATGTCTGCAAAAGTTTCACCCCCTGCCAATTAAATCCATCTAATTGTTATATATACTGCATTATTTTTCTAATGTATTAGCAGATGGAAATAATTTACCAATGTTTTAATTACCATACCAAATAAACTTGTGCAAAGACATCACAATGGTCAAATGGTCATCAAATCACTTAGTAGAATCTAACTAATTTTGCTGTTTGGACGTTTATTATCACGTGAAACTGTTGAACAGATCTGGATGACATTTTGAAACAGTCATATATATCTAGATACTGCGTCAGTTTTAATTCCACTTGAACGAATATCAAGTAGAAGTATCTATGCGTATTTTAGAAGTGTTTAGTAACATAGTAATAAAGAAAGAGTTCAGTTCTGTTGAACATCTGAGTAACAGAGTCTTAACTTGTTTTCGTTACACTACTTATATTAAGTTTGTTTGCATCTAGAACATAAAGTTCAACCAGAAAGTGCTCATCTCTGTTGTTTAATTAATTATGTTTTCCTTACTTAGGATGCAATAGAGTTTTCTGAAGTTTTATGGACATTCAATGTAAGTTGAGAAGCCTTTACTACAGTGTAGTCATTAAATGGTTCCTCACAGAGTTAAAATAATTTTTGTATGAGAAATCTATACTAAGTAACAAATTAAGTTATAAAACTCTGAGGACAAAAAATATTGTTGAACAAATCAAATGCACTGTAGATACTGTACATATAAGTAACAACGTTTCATATTGTTCGTAGATTTTAATTTTGCACAAACAAGATATAACTTTCATCTAAAAATTAAAATGATTATGTTTTGTTTTTCAAACTCAAGTATTTTAACCAGCATTTACTATACTCGTTTCTGAATGGTTCTATAGCTTATGTCATCGACCAAACTTCTTCGTTTATGTAACCAAGAATTTTAATTTTGTTCGCTGTAATTCAGTCAATTTCAATGATTGTGATTTGAGTTGCAAGCATTTTTATAAATATGTGAAAATAGATAACGGAAAACTGAAAGTATTTGAAGTAATTTTTATGTAAAATATACTTACTGATTTATCCAACTTTATAACAAACTAAAAGTACTAAAACCGTATAGTTTACAGGTAGAAATTATATGAATACCTAACCAAACGTATGTTATAAGAGCGAATTGCATTGTTTTTATTAGTGGTAAGGTTTCGGCAGTGTAATCTTAGGATTGTGCTAACTTTTAGACAAAAGATGGATAAATATTAATTGTAACGTTAACTGTGGATTTAAAAAACAACATGTATTTATTTATATGTGGTAATTAATATTTAAATTTCTATTATATCTAAATTTATATTTGTTTAAATTAGAAAATTTTGTAACTGACTGAATACAAAGGAGGTTGAAGTGACGACAACATACCTACACTTTCGCATGCTACGGTTGACCTTGTGAAGCTAACACGAACCGCACGAACGTTCCACTACGATACGAATCACGGAATTCTAAACGGAACCTAGTTCCTTATCATGTATGCCTCAAGGCCTATAATTGTTCAGACTTGAAATACGTAAAATGTCTATAGTTACGTAACACTTAAAATAGTAGGCTGTAAAACCGATACCCAGACGAAACAAAAACAAATCTGAGTTGTTTAGTTAACGCATTATTGTTCGATGACAATTTAAAGACCTAAACTTATTCAACTGAATTTTACCGACTTAAAAATATGATTTACATAGTAAAACTACTCTCTTACAAAAGTTATGTAATAATGTTTGAAGTAAATCTTTGCGTTCCGTTATTACGCAAGAACGTAATCCCGAGTTTTCTCCAGATGTTCTGGCAAATACTAGCTACGTGCATGCACTCACAATGGCAAAACAAAAAGGTAAAATCGAATTCTAATAATCGAATTAAATTAAATGTGAAATTAAACTATTAAATTTTTATTACTGAAAATTATTTAAAATTTGAACAAACGTCTCTTTTTATCTTCTACTTTAAAAGAAAAACCGATTTTTGTTTGTACGTTACTGAAACTAAATAAAAAAGATGTATTTCATTTTTAATTAATTTTTTTACAAGCACTATGACAGTTTTATAATCGTCTAGACTTGACTTAATAACTTGTATTAATAATATTCTTAATTATTTCCTATGAGGTTCCTGCGAAAAATTACCTTCTGGTTTTAGCCGGGAAATAAAATGAAGAAGTAGTTAATAATTTCTCATGAAGTCAGAAGCGTTTCTAACTTAATATTGTAGGCGATAACTTGATTAATATGCCGAGCACCTTGATCGAATTTGTTTCACTAGCGGAGCTACGCGGAACTGCCGTAATACGTTTACTTGAGCGGTGTAGCGGAGAACATGATGGAAACTATTACGGCATGATAATAAGGTAAATTTTATCGTATTTCTAAAAACATGTATATTGTTAGAATATTTATTCCAGTAAAGGCGATGTAAACATTAACTATGTTACGAAAAAAATCCCGAGAGCATTCACATAATTGAAATATATTAACAATTTCAACTGCAAATATCTTTGTAAGTACTCATGCATAATAAAATTCAGTAGCCAGTTGCTACGAATTCGCGTCTAAATGTTGCAACAGCAATAATTGATGTTGAATTTCGATTCAATTCGCATACCGTAGCGCTCGCCGGCTACAAGCTACGCGAAATATTCACAGGATATCTACGACTCCCGAATTGTGTGCGTAACTAAATTTTGCATATGAATTTTATCGGATAAATATCTATGCTTTCACCAAGTCTTGTACAACATTCGTTATAATTCTTTGAAAATTTTCTATATTTCTATATTCATATTAATTAGAATAGATCGCCAGCACCAATAAACAGAGGGCCTAGCTCAAATACCTATTGACAAAAAAATCCTTCACAAAATTTATTTAGTATGAGATTTGTGCACTGACAAATCTCATATATATTTTATCGAAGACGTTACGAAAACATTCTTGTAATTTTTCGTGCTACGCCCTCAAATAAAAATTCTTATAAAAAGTATTCAAGTAAAAAGGTTAGTTCGATTTTTAAATAGCGCTCGCTTTGCAGATATTATTATTATTATGAAAATGTTAAGTGAAAATTTAAAAAACGTTTCATTAGTTTTATTAATAATATTTTTTATAAGAGCAACTCGTCACACGGATTAAAGTTTTTTTTTTTATATTAGCGCTTAAATTCATAAATTGTTTCATGTACATTTGGAGGAAGTGTTAGTGTAAGATTAACAACTGTTATTTTTTTAAAAAGACACCAAAATATGAATTTATTAAATAAAGCGTAAAAATGTAACAAACTAAATATCTTGTTAAACATTAAGTTTATTTAAAACTAAAGTAAAGTGAAGTCTTAAGAGATGTGTCAGAAATATTAAGAGTGCGGTCAAATGATATCAAAAGGTAAAATAGTCAGAAAGAAAAATTCATAATATTAATTTCTCAAATGTTTCAACAAATTGAAGAAATAAATAAAGTTGAATACAAATAAAAATCAAATATGACACGAATATTATAAAGTGAAAATGGTTACTAAAAGTCTCATATCATATAATTTACACATATACATAATGTATATTTGTCACAATAGAATATTCGTAGTGTCAAAGATAACAGTAAAATTGTATTTTTGTTCATACAATTTTATTGGTAAGTACATAAGCCAATGTATTACAAATAAACATAATCCAGAGTTGATAATGAAAGAAATAAATGAATTTAAACTCATATTTTAAATTTTTTTTTTTTTTTTTTTTTTTTCGTTTATTTCTTTCAACAAGATTCACTCTAAAATGATATAACAGCACTTTCTAATGACTATAACTTAAGTTATTTGTTTCCAAATATTACTGTCACATTCAGACATATTAAATAGATATTAATGCAGTCTTTTTAGTCTTAGATTTGTTAACTTTTTACTAAATCTCAACTAAGGGAACTTTTTACCAAATATAAAATAAACACTGAGTGTGGCAGTAATTATTAGATCTTAAAAGTGAACACGCTAATCGTGTGTTACATTTCGCAAATGTTTGTGTAATAACAAAAAAAAAATCTGCAAGAAGCAATTACCATCAATGATACAAAAGAAGTGTTAGGCTTAGATTGAATATGTGATAAAACAAAACTTGTATTCAATTAATTAATACCAGAACTCTTGTGATCACTTACACTCTCTTTAAAAATACAGAAATAACAATATATGTAAATACAAGTGCCACTTTAGTCAAAACCCGTTGTTAGTAAAGTGCTAGTAAAATAAAAAATAACTCATTTTACAATTAAACTTAAAATATTTAAATATTGCTTTTGTATACTTAACAGATACATTTTATAGGATAAGCCAGCAATATTTTATAATGTCGGAGGTGGAGTAGTTAGGTAGAGAGAGATATGGGTGAAAAAACGAAAATTAAAAAAAGCGAATGCCGTGTCATTTTGAATCTTTCTATTTTACAAATACGTATTAAAGTGAAATGATGGGATTTAACGTTTCAATTTTTATCAAGCAGTTATAAAATGAGTTATTTTGTTATTTAAAATTTAGAAATATAAAAGTAAACTTAAATTATAATTGATGATGAAGCGATGATGACAAAGCTACATATATTCGATGAATCTGAGATGTCATAGATTTGAACATCGCGTTACAGAAAGTAGAACCCCCTTTATACTCTAAATGTTAATGTGATTCATATAAAAAATTATATAAAATTAACACATAAAAACAAATTATTGATATTTACTTACTTTATGTGCATATGCATTAACAAATAATACAACATTTATTACCATGAGAAAGAAAGAAAATATGTTTATATGGTTCACAATTGGAGTGATTTAAACAAAATCTTTATCGAGCAAAATTGAAAAAATAATAATGTTGAATCGGGTGTGAAAATCCACCTTTAAAGGGATTAATTTTCGTGACATTCTCAGGATAATATTTTCTTTGTCATAATATTTAAAAGAATCATGTGCTAGTAAAAGAATGTAAAATGTCCAAGAAAGCCATGACAGTTTTAAATTTTAGTGAATGAAATGTAAAATGTTATTAGTTTAAAGGATAAAAAAAAAAACTCATTTCTTCATTTGGAAAAGCTGTGTTAGGTGTTAATAGTGATGTGATGTTTTAAAATACTATCGTGAAAAGCGTTTGGCTCTTTCGCGTATGCAATTAACGCTGGCAATAAAAAACAAATATTTCGCAATTAATTAAAAAGTGTAATTCATCAGCGCAGCTATTGTTCTATTTATAAAATAGTTGAAATCATAATTAAAATATAAATTTTATATAAAGAAACAAAATACATAAATAAGGACATAAATAGAAGGTTGATTTAAATTACAGTCTGTAATAACTATCAGCTACTAAACTATCGGCAAAATTATCACATTACTTCTAGCGGAAAGGTGCACAAGCGTCGGTATATTCGGTATGGTATACATTGCCAATTAGTTCTAATTACAAACAGAAAATATAGTAACTCAAGTTAAACCACATATAACTGGAGATTAATCGTTACGTAAGTTTTTTTTGTTGTAATATACCATGATTTGATTTATACTATTTGGTGCAATGAATCGTCAAAATTAATAATAATATGATATTAATCTATTCAATTACTGTAATGAAACTTTAATTTTCAGAAATGGAACGTAGTGAATACAAATAGCTTTCCGGATTAGGTTTCCAAACTAATTGAAAATGCCGGCAACAGCAAAATTGAGGTCACTAAGAATTTTTTAAATATTATGACAAAAATAAATTATAACACACAAAATGTAGGCTTTTGAAACAGTAGTGTCTTGTCCTGATGATATGTCACCCAAAACGTAACGAACAATTACCCTCCAGATTAATAATTCATCGGTTAGTAATTGCACCGCTCAGCCATAAATGATCTATAAGTTGAGTGTTGTGTGAATGTTTTCAGTTGACTCCAGATGATTATCACCAGCTAGATTGAGATGGAAAAATATAAAATTGACTTTAATAACAATTTTATACATTTTCCGTCCAAACCTAACCGGCCAATTGGGTATTGCGGCTAACTAAATGATTATATTTATATTAATACTAGCTGCCGCCCGCGACTTCGTCTGCGCGGAATCATTATCCATCCATTAATCCATCTAAATTTTTTAAATCTTTCCTGTCATAAGAACCTTCTCCTGATAGTAACAAACACAACAAAAAAAAGTGAAATCGGTCCAGCCGTTCACGCGTGATGGCTCGATTCCGCCCGGCCATAAATGACAAGATCAACTTCATTATGTTAAATATACAATATTTTTTTAATATACTTGTTACATTAGTTTTCTTAATATTGAGTTCTCAGTTGAATGTTGCTATTTATTAAAGGCAATACGAAATACTTTGATGACATTTTGCACTTTCCTAATAGTATTAAGAACGACCTACCCTAAACGACATGTTATAAAAGTATTACCGAGACGTAAGAAGTATTAATATTATTTAAAATTTAAAGAGGAAACATTTGAGTTATTAATATTGTAGGTATAACGTAACGTACGTTATAGGATAATGTAACAATATTGATTGTATAAAACCAAGACTCATCGATCAGCACTTTGTTAAGAAAATTGTTTGATAAGAAAATGTATTATAAAATAATTACGAGTAAAATGGATAAAGTCACGTACAGTTAATCGGGTGTCGGTATAGAGTAATCGTGGATTTTTGATACCAAAATCTCTGTTTGAAACATACTGTTATCTTTTTTTATATTGAATAAGCTAGCGCTTGACCACGATTAAGTTATGTCGTGGTCGAAAAATCGTCAGCTTAGTAAAAGCCTATTCACTCTGTTTTATCAAAGATAATGAATGATATGACGATATGTTTTATACAAAAATTTTGGTCTCAGAATGGTAATAATATAAAAAGGTAAACGTTCAAATGGTAAAGTACCTTAGTAGGAAGTAAACAGTAACAAATGATTACAGTTGCAAAGAGGTGCTAATAGTTAGTACTAAGCTGTAATTATTTCAGAGCGAACACTGTTATAGACACTATTATAGTCTAGTAGAACTCTACTTAAGAACGCAAGTAGATTAAAGGGCAATCTAAGTTCAGCTCGTATGGGTAAATTGATATAAAATGAGATTGGAACAGGTGCTAAATTATGGAAGCAAGATTGGATATTTGTTTAGCTCGAATTTAGTTAGAGCAATCCTATAAATCGTTGCAAAGATTTGTTGTCTTGCGTTCAGTGAATTCCCAAGTTTAATCACATTGTCTGGCAAATTTTTGAAACACCTTATTTTTTTCTTTCTGTGACGTGAATCTAAAATACCTTTTATTATCATAGTTTGTGCGTGATTTCCTAACACTGAGTCATACAGACAAAATATATTTCATGTGTAAAGTTTTTTTGCTACAAGCATTATAAGCTATATGTTCAACTGATGTAGAAAGTGTGTACTTTCTAAAACATGGCTTAGCAATAAATTATCCAAATACTCGAACATGTTTGGCAAACTGCCAGCATCAAATTTGTGAAGCACTTTCTCTTAGTACGCGCCAAGGTTCATCAGTGCACTACGTAACAAAATGTGTTCAATGTTTTACTTTTTTTTTTCAGAACATAATCAAAACTTATAAACGTACATTGGGTTAATAAAATTATGCAATTTAACTATTAATTCCCAGAACATTATTTATAAAAAATGTTGGTAACATTTTCCAACGACGTCCAATGTTTTGTAGCTGATTCGAATTTAGCGATTGACCTTTTTATCGAAGCTTGATCTGATTGGGCGGATTACCCTAGATATCCTTTAACCATTTTATAAATAGTTATGGCCACAGACTGGATTGTTACTAGAAATGGACATTAAACGCTATTTTAATTTTGTCCATGTTCATTCCATGAAGCCCACTTTCGAAAGGTTGTTCGAAATTTTAAATTGGCTTGTAAAATATTGTAAACATTTTACTTTGTTTTCTTTTCTTTAAAACAGACTTTAGACCCTTGACGAATTCACTATGATCTCAAAACGATTTTCTTGGTTGACAATAACTTTTTATTATTTAATATTTTCATAAAACCTACTTTCGTCAAATTTATTCAAGTAAGAATAATATACATTATATACTATTATTTTGAATAAACCAGCACATTAGTTATATACAAGATAAATTAGTGTTAATCAAAAATATATAACATCATACAAAAATAGCTATATGGGTTTTTAACGGAAAATACTTACCCATGAAATTATAAGAATATTTTAATGTGTCTAATAAATTAAAGATAATAGGATAACTTGCAGCGATAATGTCGGTTAAAGCGTGACTAAAAGAGATGAAGTAATATACTGGAGATTTCAGAATAAAGAGGACAAGAGGGTCGACAAAATATAAAGATTATGCATCTATAATTTTAACGAAATAAGAGTATCGTTTAAATCTTGTGGGAAACCTTACATTTGATATCACAAGCGATATGCTAATTAATAAATACGACAAAATGTACCATTGAATGTTTTACAATTGCATCGCGGATATCCGACTTATTTTTAAGTATTATCTCTTAAAAATGTCATCAATTTTAATCCTGTTTGTTTGTGTCCCTTGAATTCCTAAACTACTGCAAACATTGTGATGAAACTTTAGTATGACTTTCAGAGGGCGCCGGAGAATACGATGACTTTATTTCTTTAGACTTGTGACGTTATTTTGTTTTCGGCATTACAACGCAGGGTTCGGTTTAGCTTTTTCTTTGTAAAATATGACGTACTAGCTTTTGGTCGCGACTCCGTTCCCGCGGAATTAAAAAAAAGGAAACGGTATAAAAAGTATCCTATGTCCGTTCTCAACTACATACCCATGAATTTTCAGCCAAATCGGTTCAGCCGTTCTTGAGTTATAAATAGTGTAACTAACACGACTTTCTTTTATATGTATAGATACTAGATTTCGCCCGCGACTCCGTTCCCGTGGAATTTTAAAAAAAAAGGAAACGGGATAAAAACGGGTGTAACTAACACGACTTTCTTTTATATACATAGATAGATAAATTGTTCGATTTTTAAGAAATTAACAGAGTACTGGTTTGATAGCATACAATAATTTTATAATGTAAAAGATCTATTACTTAATAAATAAGTAATTTAAGTACTCAATATTAAATAAACGTTCGTAGGAAATTTGGAGAAATATAATCAACTTTATTGAAATAAACAATTATAATTTTGTTCATTGTAAATAAAGGACAAAGAGTAGGTAATTGTTTTGGCTACATTTCCACAAAGGACGAACAAACAAGTTCTTCAACTTCAACTTCAAGTTTCAAACTACATCTTATTGATGTATGCCTGCCCCGTGTATTGATACAAGCAAGTGACGGTCAGCCTAAACACAACACACAGTCTAAAACACCTAGATCTTTCTTTAGTCGTGATGTATCGACCACAGTAGCATATTCAGATCCCTTCGCCACATCTTTTGTTTTAATTTTTTTACTACACTTAACATCAGGTAAACCGATTTTTGATAACTGCATCTAAGGAAAAAATAATTGGAAGACGATGCGCCGCCTGTGTCAGCTGCCTTAGGAACTAAATGATATAAGTCACATACCTGTTTGTCAGCAATACTGATGTTGTCACGCTCGTTTCACCGCTACGCTAAGGAAGATTTAAGAAACGAGGAGGGAACTTAGCTTCAAAGTTACACATTGAGCAAATTAATGTAGTTTTTATTTTTAGTTCCCTCCATTTAAGTAGAATAAAAATAAAAGAAACTGTCGAGAAAATATAATCATTTATTTAATATAATTTTACAATGTTATATGTATTACAAATACAATATTTTCTTTCCTATAAACTTAAAATTCTTTATCCTATAACTCAAACGATCGTATGGTTCATGCGTGATCCCAAAAAAAGCTCATGGTGTTTGAAAATTTTTAACGCACTTTTTCATCTCATCTTTCCGCAATTACTTCAATTTCGATTACAAAGAAAGTAGTAGTTTCTCTTTGGTGTTCGTCAAAAAAAAAAATTCCCCGTCGCATATTTTATTTCTTAAACTGCATGCGATGACTACGACTATTTCTTTTACTTAAAAATGTCTTGTTTCTGTAGAAGATTTTTTACTATCATTTGTTAGTTTTATTTTGTAACACTCGCAAGAATTTTTATAATAAAACGCACTATGAAGGGTTCAAGCGCGTCCAAATGATATTAATCGGCCCAAGATATAACGTAGTACCATAACCTTTGGAATTTACGGTAGGTCAGTTCCCTGTTCGGTAAAGTTTAGGGTATGCAATGGAACAGTATGATGCTTTACTTCAAATTGCTAGCTTCATACGGGGGGAAAATAACGACATGATCAAATTACTTGCCAAATAACAATTACATTTTAAATAAAAGAACAAAAAAATGCGAATTAAAAAAAATTGTTCTACGTTGCGCCATTGTCAACAAACAACTTGTTCTACTTTCATAAGCCGTATAAATAAATCAAATTAAAATAACTTTGTAAGTTGTAATTCTATTTTATTAATGTTTCTAATATCGGGTTAAGTTAATCTGATATCTCAACTCACAAAGAATAATTTATCGAAACATAAGCAGGATAATTCTCATTAAGTCAATATTTAATAGTTTTCTTAATATTTTGTAAGAACAGAGAGTGCAGGCTTATTTATAAACAAAACAGTGTAGTTTCCCAGATCCTTAGATTTGGTCATTTTAAAGAAAAATGAAATATTAAGTAAATATAATATATAAAATTTTCGTGTCACAGTTTTCGTCATCGTACTCCTCCGAAACGGATTGACCGATTCTCATGAAATTTTGTGAGATTATTAGTAGGTCTGAGAATCAGCCAACATCTATTTTTCATTTTTTTAACTGCGCGCGGACGGAGTCGCGGGCGACAGCTAATATTTTATAAAATAATATTCCGATAGCCCGACGGTCGGTGCTGTATTCTCGAAAACTAACTTGTAGTCAAGGTGAACCTTTACGGCTACTTTTTAGGTCGAAAATGTTCAATGTCAAAACAGCCGCAGAACTAAATTGCTCGCTAAATTACCTTATATTCACACGCAGTGGTAACTTAAATTTTAAAGTTTGAAATCGCCATACATAATTGTCGAAGTAAAAGACTTCTCCTTTTTTCTTTTCTCTTAATTATTTCCTTCGTCTGTTTTAATAATTTAAGCCCCAAATAATGCAATATTATGATATCATGAACACCGGTTGGAATCCGCTAAATATTTGTTATCCACATCGTAACGATCTTGGCAATAGACATCGACGATCTTGTGTATGTTTCAAAAGTATCTTACTTCTTCATTAAAAGTTTTCAACCGGTGAAAACTTTTTACTGTCTTCAAACTTCGTCTTGATGTCACCAATCAATGTAAACACACACGCTGGCCATTATTTTTTAAAGCACCGAACAAAAGTTACGATATCGCGTTAGGTATTGTTACGTTAAGAATCGCGACTTATGTGTAGTTACTTACTTCTTCCGTGGCTTGCGGCGTGGCCGGCGGCGCTCGCCCTCCAGTTCGGTGTCGAGGCCACGGCGCCGCGGCGCACCACCAGCTCGACGTCGCTCCAGCTTGCGATCTTGTCTCGCCTCCCTCAGTTGTTCCACTATGGCCACTCTGGGCACGCAATCATCTTCTTCAATTGGTTTTGGGGTCTGCGGTGCGCCCATCCGAAGATGGCGTTGACGCCACCACAGGACCCACGAACTGATGTTGTCGCGAATTTTGACGAAGCACGTCCCGAAACCGAGATTTAACTCCGTGGGCGGCAGCCTGACGGTTTTATGGCAGCGATCTAAGAATAAAACACGTCCAAGAATGGACTGGTTCTTATGAACTAACTTAACGCGCTAGTGGAAGGCTCAGCTGGCAGTGGAAGCTGGTCGGACTAAAGCGATAATTGGCAGTGATATCAGCAATGGCAGTTCAGTTCTGCCGCATTCCGCGGCTATTTTTTTGTAACATCAGTCTTTGAGTTCTCATAAAATCACGTTGTCCACTCACAAGCGGGAAGCGTATAAAAACGACTACGAAATAATCTTAACTTTTAAAAATATTTGGCAGGAATAAATTGGCAGTTTCGTGATCGCGGTGTTTAAAAATTAAGTTATTAATCGTTCGGGTGCTTGGTGGTAAACAGAAGAAAGACCCGGACACTGTCGGTGGTCGCGAAGGCAGACATGGTGTGTGCGCGTATGGACAGCGGTGGTGTAAGCGTGCCTCTAGCAGAGCCGTCGCGCTCAACAGATGTCGGAGTAAATAGCGTTACGTAATGTAGCGTACCGAGCGCGGGCGGGGCTCGTGCTATCGCGACGATGTCGGACGCGCGAATGTCGCGGAGGCTTCGCTGCGATCGCATGGAGCCTCGCTGTTTCCCCACTGTCCAATCCTCCAACCCCAACCCCTGACCCACCCTACAACTACTCGCCATACCTGTGATGGGGATACTTTACTAATATTGTCCTTACAGTTATTATTTTCTTTTTGGGTGATTATTAGTTTCGTCGCTTCTTAATATATAATTAACATATAATTTTATACGAGACTTTCAATCTTCCGTGATAAATATAAATATTTATTCATCATAATAATCCAGAAAAAATCAAGTACACTACTTTTACTACTGCAAATTGATTTGTATCAGACTGTGGCATCGAATCGTAAAATGTCATAATTAGTTATGTTAAAGTGAAAAAAGACATACTTTGATCATAAAAATTATTTTCGTTTTGTCAATATTCTCAGTCATAACTTTCTCTATGTTAAATACGTATTATTTCTAATATTTACATACATACTTGTTTGAAATGTAACTCACAACTCACAAGAGAATACGCGGTCGGAGGCTGCGCGTCCAAAATTTATTTATTTTTTGGGCCAGACGGCTTCTCCAAGGTCAGAAGAATGTTCACTTCGACAATATTTTATGAGTGCTCGTAACATTAAAACACGTGGAAACTTTTGGTCGAATTGCTTATTTTTTTTCGGATTTCCTTGCAAACCGGTTAAATACATACATCATGTTAAACGTTTGTACTCTACGAGCATAATAATTTTGTATTGATTAATAAGTAGGCAGTAATAATTTTAGCCTTATTGTTTATTTTAAGAGATTTCCAATAACGAAGTATAGTTTTACACGTACCATTACTCAGAAATAATTATGTTTCGAGTGCTTTATTTTTACATAGATAATATTAGTTTACATTACGTAATATTACGTAGTAGTAAGGTTATAAAGTAAGGAAAAATGTGACAACTCATACCGCTAAAGGGAAATAAAATTATTATGTCTTGCATTATATTAAAAGGATTCAAATTCTTTTTTCCAGAATCCCAAAATGTACTAAACAATACTACATTAAGCATTAAATGTATTGAAAAGCGTTGGGAGAGTTGGCAAAAGAAATATGAAACATTAAAACACGCTGTATATGTAATTTAAGCTACCGATGTTAAATACTAATAGTTTGTGGTCATAGCAATATATAAATTAAACGAATCGATAGTACATAAGTAAATACACAGACAAACTAGACAGAGGTTTCCCCCCTTACGGAACCCCACCTGATGGTGGTAGTACCTATGCTTTGAGTCTGCGGGAAGGGCTGCAGGAACTCTCGAACATATCTACAAACGATACATATAGCCAGCCAAATACTAGAGCTGTAATCAACCAACGAATTAATTTTAAAAATTAATAACTGTACATTGTTAATTAAAAATTGTACATTTTAAATAATATAGGTTAAAGCAAAACAGCCAACCAACCATCTGGGATATAGATTATTCATATTTGAAAACAATAATTGAAAATATTAGTTAATTCAAAGAAACAAAAGACGAAATGTCTACCCTGTGATATACAGGGGAAAAATAACTAAAACAAAAGAAATCGTGAAAATTACACCTCACTCCACCTACAAGTGTAAATACCTAAAATACAATATGTTATTGACATATTTAAATGATCATGACATGTTTATATCAAATAGCGTTTTTTTAAACAAAAACAATATTTCATCTCGATTGGAAGTTCCACTTACACAAACAGTTCTGTTTTGTAACAGACATTGACGCCGGAGGCATTAATTTCGAAATTCAATCCGAATCCTGGTACGGTGATGTACGCTTGTATACTTGTGTGAATACATATGTCTGTCTAGGAGCACTTCCTGTCGAAACAGGGGACCGATTTCGGGTGAGCGGTATATTCAAAGGTTGCAGTTGCTGTGTTGGTTTGTGGTTAATTGATTTTGGCTTAAAGTGTAGGTAACATGGGCCGGAAATTTTTCAATAATTGATGTGTTATGCTTTAATGTGGCCGGTAGGTAGAAAATGCAGTCTAGACATTCAATTAGTTTTTTTTTGTTTATTTCAAGCTTAAATTTCTTCATCTCCATTCTACAGGAGTCTACAATGACGTAATGGACGTAAATGACGTACAATGGCATAAAGATGTAGGTGACAAACAAGAAAATTACAAAGGTGTTTAGTAAAAAAAATGTCAAACTTTGCATACATATATTTTAATTTTTTTATTTCTTCAAACGTAAGACATTTGATTTTTGAACTTACTAAGTATTCACTTTAGCAAACAAACATTGTAAAAGTTACTTTTTAAATTCTTGAAAACTACTTACTACTACACTCCAGCAGTGGACGAGCTCTGGCTGATAATGATGATGATGATGACTTATTAATATTGGACTAACTTAACTGTTCTTCAGTTTAATACTGTTACGATTTAGTTATTCATATGATGGTTTTAGTTCAATTACTTAATTTTTTTTATATTAATTTTTTAGTTCAATTTAGTTCAATTACATTTTAAGTAAAGTGCTTTTTTTTCAGAAAGTGCAGATATTCACCAATTGTCAAACTTTAAATTTGTTAAGCAACTAAGGATTTGAATGTGAAAGAGATTCTAAGCGACATTCACAATGAAATTGAATACCTAAGCGCAAACTTCTACTGAGTCAATTACGTTTTTTTTTTTTAGCGTAGACTCAGTCTACTGCAAAGAAAGAGCTTTTAAACAAACAATTGCCATGACGTGCAATGAATGCGACGTCGACTACCGGCTGCCGGGACAATTGTAAGCGACAAACCAACCTGCGACCTGAACGGAATTTGTACAGCGTTGTTTTATAATTAAGTATGATTTTTTTTCAAAGACTTTGTATGTGATAGTTAATAAATATAATTTTTAATTCAAACAAACTGTACTTGATATAACTTTTATTTTCAAACGATTACCGAAGATCAGCTACCAGCTTTAAATCAAATGGATCTTCGTTTTACTGGCTTGATTTTTTTTTACATTGTTTATCTTTATATAATGAAATGTATCAAATTAAATTTAATATATTGAATTAAAAAAAATAAGTTTAATATTACATTCAAATGGGAAAACACTTTAAATCTTTACTAACAAATAAAAGGAATAATAATCCTTTTATAAAACGATTCAAACACTAAAATGCAAATAGATTTCAAACTAATACATAACTAGATATTAATTAAAAAGGTTACAAACTTGAGAACAACGGCTTCAACTATTTTAATATCACTGTTAATTAAACAGGATTGAGAATAAGTTCTTCATTTTGAGGTAACAATCAACGGGCAATTACGGGCTTTTACTCAAATACGAATTTGCGCCGTTTTACAATGCGTTCACAACGAGCAGGCAAGGCGTATGTTTGCTCAGCACTCGCCAGACGTTTGAGCAAAAGCCCGGATGCGGTGCAGACGAACTCTATTGTGGACAGCGCTCTTTATGCGATTTGTAATTGGACAAATATTTACATGAGCTAGAGAGAGAATTTCGCGATTATTACAATTTCTTCAAACGCGTAGTGTTATTTAAACAAATATTGTTTTTTTCGTATCGTTGTCACTACATATTTGCCCGATTTAGCTTCGCTCTGAGTATTTTATTTTTTCATTTATTTTAACAATGAATTGAAATTCTAAAATAATAAATTTGCCTGTTTCTGTATTAATATTTTTATATTTAAAATAAATATTATTCACTACTCTAACAGTCAGCAATGTACTTATTTCAAAAAAAATGAATGAATGTTGTTTTAAAACAATAAGTATTTTATAAGCATATGTGAATTAATAAACCGAGATTATTATGAAATATAATGCTATTCCCTCGAAATATATAAATAACTAGTGATTATCTAAGTCAATAAGTGATACATATTCTCTTTACTAGGTAATAGTTGTTACAAATACAATAAAATTGTAGAAAATATTCTAAGTAACTTATTAATCCAGTGATAGTCAACAAGTCTTTTTAAAGATATACGAAGTAAACCAAATACATTATATTGAAGCAACAACTCGATGCCCGTGTAGTGCCTTAGTTTGCCTCGTGATTTCTGTGCCAAGGTCGCGTACTGCGGTGCTCGACGTCGATGAATAATAAAATTTAAATCAACGCCCGCCCTCGCTCCTTACTTGAATTGTAAAGGCATTTTACATTCTCATTCCTTGATCGAATAATACATATTGTTGCAATAACCAGACCATGCTATACAGAAGTAATAGCCAATTCAAGAATAATTCGAATAGGCGTACAGTAAAAATTTTCAGATTACGCCAAGAAATAGCTTCAGCCCAAAAAAACAACACTTTGTATTGTTTACAGACAGAGGACCTTATTTGCAGCTAAGTCATTGCACAACAAAACATGCGTAGCGATAGCGTAGAGCTCTACGAAGCTACGAGGCTATGATGCTACAATGTACACTTTTAACGTAATACTCGTAAAGTTGCGTCTGGCGACCCTATATGATACAGTATAATTAATTAAACAAAGTACATATTCTAACTACTATTTATGTCAAGATAAAGTATATTCTTCAGTAACGGTCTTAATTTTTATCGAGTGTTGAAGATTTTACTTTTTTAGGCGCAATAGAGGAAAAAGGTCATTTGACAAATAAAAAATTGTCGAATAACCTTTGCATGGAGTACTTTTATTTGGTAGAATTTAGATTTTTAATTATAATAACAATGAAACGACATTTGGTGGGCTTAGTAAAATTTTAAAGTGACTTAGGTAACTTGCCTCTAAAAGTCTGCTAATTTCCCAACTCGTTACAAAGTTTAATTGCTTTTGAAATTGCGTTCCTATTTTTATAAGGTTTCAACATCTGGATTTTATCGATCTAAAGCACTGACCTTACGTAAAAATTTTTCTTTATAACCAAGAGAAACCTTTGCAACTAAGCGAGTGAAATTTCTGAAGTTAATTGCTCAAGTTCTAGAATTAGTCAGGTACAGTTAATTACTTTTAAAAGTGTACAATGTAAAGAAACCTAATAAAAAAAACTCTGATGTTGTGTCGTTGTGACATATTGGCATACAAGCATCAGTAATTTAATAAAGGTCTCTCACATTTTTAATTTCTGCGCGCTGAATTCCAATTAACACAAGAGCTGTTTCAATTTTACAAACTGTCATATGATTTATAATTTCAACTGAAACTCACCGTTAGTAGTAATTTATACGTCGATAATTTGATTTTGAATCTTAATTAAATCGGTTTCAATCCGAAATTGTCTATTATTTGTTTGATGCATCGTGTGGGAGTGGTAGTGGCAAATTACATTGCTTAGGGGCAATTTCTGAAGTTAGAAAAGTAGTCGTTGGAAACGATTATTTTTATGGAATACTAAATGGTACATTAATAACTTCTAATATAGTTTTAATAACTCTTGACATGAATGTTTTAGCTTTAGTTATTTAGCTTATTAAATCAAACCAACTCGTTCAAACTGCTTCAACTTTCCGTTAAACGACTGAGTGTTCTAAAGGAAGGAAGGAAGTTGACATAATGACTACACTTATATATCAATAAAAAAATGCTTACACTCGTAGTATAATCATTAAACTTAACCCCGGACTCCGAATTTACAAGTTTCCAACTGTGAAATAATCATGCTCACGAAAGTTTAAATAATCAACACTATTAACCGTGGGTTTCTGAGACCAGAATCTTTGTATAAAACATATAGTTATCCCTGTAAAAAAAAAAAAAAACATATCATAACACCAATGTGTTTTAAATTAAAGAGATTTTGGTCTTAGAAACCTACGGTTGTTGTGTTGACAACAATAATTGGGATTTATAGTTTCGTTTTAGCCTATAAAAAGTAAGATTACACTTTTTCATAAATCAATACTACCGATAAACTTTTAACATGTAGTGAATGATTTAAAAAAAATCACAAAAAGTTTTTCTATCAATGCACTATCGCTGTATCTCCTTGAGTAAAATCGAAAATGAGATTTAAGACGAGGATGTTGCGGAGGCGGAAATTGAATTGCGCTTTAGCTGACCTTTTAGGGAGTAGTTCGCGAGTGCAATTTTATTGGTTGTGCTTGAAGCAAGCAACAAAGTTACGTCAAACCAAGCTGAAAAATGTAAACATTTTAGAAATTAAACAAAGATACATTTTGAAAATTATAACTTATTCCGTAAGAATATGTGAAATTTCATTAACAGTAAGTTTATTTCTTTAAAATAATGTATTATGTAGATGAGAAGCTAAACTACATTCACCGTTACTTGTTTTTCTTAAATACTAGATTATTTATTTAATTACATGACATATTTTTTTAATATTATTATTATTATTTAATATGTATTATGCTTACTTTATTTTAATATAAATGGGATTTTTTTACCAGAAAAAAAAACTTTATAATACTTTTTTTAAATCTCCTTAACACAATACGCTTAGGATTGAAAAGAAGATACAGTTAAAAATAAGCCAGATATTCGTAAACATAGAATAAACAATGATGAAACCGTTCCTTCACATGTTTTAATACACGACATCTGCGCCGTTTATGGTATGGCCACGAAAAAATCGTTACGCAATGAGGTGGAAAACAAATTTATACCCCATTATTAAAAAGTCCAAATAATGTTCATTTCACTTATTAACGTTTTAATAATTAATAAAATTTGCGGAATAAACAGACTTTAGTAATTACACATTGAGTTTGAATTAATTAAAATAAATCTCTAGAAATCTACTTTATAGTTCTGAACATCCGTTTTGCATCGCTTATTTAATGGCTCCACTCGTAATTTCGGCGACCATGGCCCAGTTAATACAGCTGTTGCTGAAGTATTCTCGCACTTTGCACTTTCGTTTTGTTTAAATGCGCACGTATACTTTTTACATACTATTTTCTAATAGTGGAAACATAGTCAACAAAGAAAGTAACGTCAATTTTAGTTGCATATTTATAGTTATTGATACATCTATTTTTTGTTTTAAATATCAAATACGTGATGATAGGTCTTAGGGTAAAACTGCCCCAAAAGAAAATACTTTATTTTTACCAAAGATTGTATTTTACAGGTTGTATTTTGAAATCATTAGTCTTACAAAACAAACCTCTTATATAATATTTCTTCATGCTAAGTTATTTCTAGCAACTTAATTTATTTTAAGATATTGTATTTTAAAATGTAAAATATATAATACCTTCCACCCACCTCCTCTTATCGATAAAGCTTTATAATGAATATATTTTTAGAATACTTGTTTGTTATATAAAACTTAAGAGAAAATTTCTCATTCGCTTTTGTAATAGTACGTTTTTACTCGACTTACTAAGGAGGGTAATGTTTTTTTCGTGTAATTAAATTGTTATGTATGTAGTTTTGTTCCATTGTGAAGCGTAGTTTAAACGGTTACTACCACTGTGGTATCATTTCGTTCTAATTCTTCCTCTGACTGAGTGAGATTTTAGAACTTGTTCTGGTTTTTTAAATTTCGAAAAATAGCTTTTTTAATAAGAAAAGGGGGCAAACGAGCAAAGGAAACAACAAGGTGTTCATCGAGGCCCATGGACATCTGTAATACCATAGGAATCGCAGATAGTGATACGCTCGCTTCTTGAAGGACCCTAAGTCGTAGCGGTTTGGAAATACCGCCGAGGATAGACCATTCCACAACGCGACAGTACGCAGTAGAAAGCTACGCGAAAATCGCACGGTTGTGGATTGCCAGCCATCGAAAGCTTTTTTCAATCCTTCGCATAGTTTTCTCTAACGTATTAAATTTTGTATACAAATGTAAAGAAATTTTGCCTTGAGTTAATTTGGCAACACTGTTATTGAATTTGCTGTTAATGGATGTAGTTGAAAGAAAATTTTTAGTTCTTTTTTTCAAATCCTCTACTCAATTTTTATATGTAAATCTTATTATCGGACTGCTATTTATTTCTCGGAAATGTTTTTTGGTAGTAAAAACAAATTTGAATATTCATGGAATGCGGGATAGTGTCAGTCAATACGAGGTACAGAGCAGATTGCACATCCAATCAAAACGTTCAAAGGCATGGTGTCAAAGAATTATTTGACATCGCTTTAAAATACAGCGACGTGTGAACAAAGAGCTTTTTCACAAAGACTAAAAGGTATTTTCACTACAACGATAACGTAATTGACTTTTACACGTGAATGTACTTTTTGTTTTTTATGTTTTAACGTAAAAGTTTTATTGTACTTAGTTTTTATATTAAAATTTTAGAATACAATTTTTTTAAATAAATTATATTAGAAAGACTTGGATAAAATACAATAAACATCATAGTAAAAATAAACAAGTATAAAGTAATGTCCCGTATGGATTTTTCTTTTGCAAACTGATAAAAATAACACACATTAAAAATACATTCGAATTGATAACCTCCTTCTTTTTGAAGTCGGATAAAAGACACTTTCGACGTAGAGATATAAAAGTACATATGCCTCCGCTGTTGATCGATAGCAAGAACCTCAGCAAATCATGTCTCCTGCAACCTCATACTGTCTGTATTTCATTTTTTAAATTATTAAAACTTATTATAAGTTTACTAAAGCATAAAAAACCTTAATAAACTCAACCGGACACCGAGTTAGTTATTCTCAGTTTTTTTATCGGAATGAAGTCGACTGTTAGTTTGTCAGGACTGTCGGAGCGAAGTATTTCTAAAGTTTGCGGAAAGTATAAATTATTAGTAACTAATTAACAGCTTTCCTTGTCAGACATGATTTAAAATGAGATTAGAAAATAAATAAAAAATATTGTTCTTTATTAAGCTCAAAAGTGTGTGTTTTAATGCAAACGATATTACGGCTATCTTGTTCATGTCCAGCTGAATTTATAATACCTAATTAGCCACACATTGAATTCCAGTGTGTTTAAATTTTCCAGCTGAAATCCAGCACTGGTTTCGCGATCGCTGGACTGTAAAAAGGTCATACTTTATTGTTGTTCATTCGTTATTATGCAATGGTTATTAGTAAAATATAAACAAAACTATAGCCTTCTGGCTGTTATGGCGTGTTATGAAATATAACCATGAAATTTACCGTTTCAGTCCTCACAAAGAAGTCATTGCGAACCTTACGAAATAGACGTTGCCATTTTAGGTGAATTCGTAGCATATTCCAGTCTAAGTAACAACCGTTGCTGGGCTTAATTAAGACGGTGCGGCGGCGGTCCGGAGGCTGGGACTGACTTAATATGCACGTGACTGGAGGGATGCCTTCAGGCTTTTAAATTAATTTTCAGTTAATTGACTAGGAATCTATAAGCTAATATCTAGTCGTGCGGTAGTCGTTTGACACTGAGTGAGATGAGATTACAGATGTCCATGGATAATTTTATCATACTGATACTAATTAGCTCCTTACCAGTGTTTTGATACTTTTTATAAAGAATTTTGTGGATTTGTTTATTCGTTTTTCATTTCATTTATTCTTGTTTTTTTTTGAAGTTAAATGCTATAAAACAAATAAAATGCCAAACTGCGTCTAATAGATAATTGTAATTTTGTACACTTTTTTGGATCACATATAAAAGTAGATTTATCTTCAGTATTTTTTAATGAAGGCAATTCGAATTTATATGACAACAGATAAAAGTTGGTTCGAATTTAATACATATGGTAACGTGTATACATTTCCATTTTGTAACATTCAAGCGATGTTAACCTTTACAAAAAAAAAAAAAAAACAGACGATTATTTAGTGTGCTTATTTCAAAGTTGATCTTAAAATCATTCGAATTCGAATTTAAAACTTTAAAACTGCATATACATTGAGCGTAAACTCATTAAGCACGTTACAAACCTAACCGATTGCGCAAAACGATAAGCCACTGGTCAAGTTTGACGCGCTGAAACTTTCCACTGGATAGGTGTTTAAACATTTCCCAAAATTAGAGTAAGCTTCTTCTGTTTTTACGTAGTTTTTTCCCGTATCTATAAGACATTAAAGATACTAGTAGTAGTAGTAGTAGATAGTTATAGGTTCGGAACCTATTTTCACCTTCCTTTTTAACCTTTACAAGACAAATTTGTAAAAGTAAGATACACGTAATAAATATTTTTTACTGAAAAGTGTCCATGTTATAATTTACGGACAATATTTGATAAAGTCAACATTAATTTCAAATACGTTGAATACACATTTTAAAAGCTACATTTTCTGGACAAACAGAGTGAAGTTAAAATCGTTTGCTTTTTGAAACAGTTTAACTCAACAAGCTCCGAAAGTTCATAAGAGATGATATACGTGGCTAAAAGCTTAAGATAAAAAAAAAACAAATTTTGTATCAAGAAAAGTAAAGAAGTCAAGAAAACCTATTTATTCAGTTTCATTTTAATTTCCTGTTCCAATCTTTTGCTTAATTGATAGGAGGATAATATTAGCGAGTTGATAAGTGTAATATTTGCAGCAAGTTTACAAATACCCATTTTGTTATCGTCAGTCAACGATGTCAGAGTCCGATCTTAATAGGATGTACATATCATGCATGCATTATGCATGACCGGTCTATTTTGTACTATGAAGTCTAAACGATTCCGATCTATTTTGAGGTGAAAGGTGTCATGAAATTCATGTTAAAGTTAGAGCCAACATACACGGACAACTTCAAGTATTTGGCTTGCTGAGGCATTTTTTAGGACAATAATACAGGCAGCACGTGGAATCCTTGTAGATGCCGATTTCGACGGCATAAAACTTTTCATGTAACTTAATCCTTTCCTAAGCTCTAACCACATGGTAACAATTATATTTATATTCTTATATCTATTTGTTACATTTATGTACAAAGTTACTTGTTTATTCCAAACATGGGCAAATTTTTCACAAAGGAGTTAACCATCGACCACTACATTTCGAGCATTCTTTAAAGTTTTCACATGTCGACCTATGTATATACCACATCTATATTAAAATCTACTCTATGCTATCTAGAACATCATCAAAATTGTTAAAGGCATCTTATTACAATATTTATATACTATCAGTATTGATTCACCGTAGATAGTAAATTGATGTACGGGCTCGCAATCCGGTGCGAAATCAAGTTTGACGTCGTTATCAACGTCCACTTTGTTTCTGTCAGTTAAAGCTAACGAATCCACTTCATTGTTGATTAATTATAACGTTTGCTTCCCACTTAAAATGTTATTTAATTGAAAAGCTTTTGTTACGCGAATTTATTGTTAAAATGACTCTTAACGTTACTAAAAATAATTGCGTAAAATTAGATTAGACTATGTATTTACATTTTTAATTACGGTACAATTCTACTGCTCTTGCTATCTGTTCTACCTTCGTGTGCAACTATCGTGTTAATCCTTGCAATACGCCGTTATATCGCATTAGTTCAATAATCTAATTAATGCTGCTTTGTTATCATCGTAAGTGCATATTAATCAGTATTTGTAGTTTCTTGTATGATTGATTACATTATAATTAATTGAACATTTCAATAGGATTATTATGGACATTGTATGGGTTTACAATAGCTTCGCCTTAATTAAAATAGGAGGCCGCTTGTCGCCATTGTGTAAATTCAACAAAGAACACGTTTGTTGGATTTTATTTCGTTTGACTTCAAAAACATCGTAATTCGTCTGCAGCGTCATCTATCGATTCAATTGTTTTAATTGAAACCATACAAGGTTGGTGATCAAAAAATGTCAACTGATTTCACATTAAGTCAATTTTAATTTTAAGTTAACGCTGTCCATAGGCATCAGCAATCTAATGAGTTGGAGAAGTTTTAAGTCGAACTCAATGGAAACAAGAAATTACATTTACGCAATCGGCTGGCGAACATCTTTTATTGTCTATGAATTTATTTTGGAACGCTTTTCATGTTTACATTGATGATGCAAACATATCTGTTTTAATAAGACTTTCTGATAAAAATAAAATTGTTTATATAGGTTTTTTATAATGTCTAATTACCATTGGGCGAACGGACGCAAATAGACACGGGTGGCCGAAACTACACACCATGCAACCATTTCCTACTTACCGATTCAAAGCAAGTCAGAAGACGGACATTGACGGACTGAGTGGACACAAATTCGAATAACAATTATTAAAATGATAGTGTCTGCATATTATTTCGAAAAAAAAAAACGTCATTTCCCGTACATAAGGTATATACGCTTTGCTTAAATAAATACATAATTAATTATAAATTTTAAAATTTTTAAAATACTACTTGAAGAGGAAAAAAGATTTTTCAGCCTAGTATGGTGGCAATTTTGCATGCTCACGAGTATTTCATAATAACATAACAGAAGTTCCGGTTTAATTTTTTAGCGGTAATGATTAGGAAGAGCGTGATTGCTCGAGGCCGAACAGTCATGCGACAGGCGACCACAATGAGTGGGAGCGGTAGAAATTCTGCGAGCACTGAAATAGCAACAAATCGATTTTGTTGTTCCACTGACTCGATTAACGAGCATTGAGCTTAACATGCATTAATTTTATTTCAGAGGTTAGTCAATTCTATACGAATATAATATTACTACACATATTTTGTTGATGACGTAACAAATACTTTTTCATAAATGTTTATACAGTATACAGTACAATTTATTATTTTTCATTAAATAAGTACTGGCCAGTAACTTTGTCAACGAGGAATTAAAGTCTAAGATAAGTAAGATAAGTAATAAGAGTCTAAGATACTCCCCACCCGTGTTTGTCTTCTAGTAAAAGTCTAGTTAAAACCAGTCCAGCCGTTTCCGAGTTTTAAAAAACAGACAAACATTTCAAAAATGGAATTTCATTATAAATAACAACGAAATAATTACTTTCAGATAGACGGAGTCAACAGTAATCCATTGCTTCGGACCTGATTTGAGGTAAGTTTAATTCTACCTTGTTTCACTGATACTTATAGAAAATTCATAAAACGAATCAACTTGTAAAAATATTTTTTTTATTAATCAAAGTATAAAGTTCGTTCTTGACCGCTTTATTTTTTAACTAAACCACATGTCATGTGCCAGTTTGCAGTACGTATGACGAAATGACGTCAAACATCGGCGGCGCGAGGTAAGGCTGAAAGTGCAGTAACCTGGTAAGGTACACCTCGCTTCAAATAATTCTAACTTGTTTTGAGGTTAGTAATAGAAAAATGTTTACATTACGATTTTTAGAAGAAATTTTATTTAGTTCATATTGTTTTAATTTTTAGAAATTCTTCGCAAGTAAGGTTGGCAACAGTCATGCGGACGGCCGTAAAACCTTAAGCCAATAATTTAACGTTTATAAAACCTTGTGTTCCGACTCCATGTGAGTGGGAAAAGGCCAGGGAGATTAGTAGTGTTTTATGAGGAAAAAAATGGCATTAATACATATTTTTTTATGTTAATACAAGATTTTTTTTTAATATATTATAAAGTGACAAACGAGCAAGCGACCGAATTCGTCGAAATAGCGTAGCGACCGCTGCCCATAGAAATCTGCAATTGCAGATGCATTCCAACCTTTAATCAACGTAGGAAGGAATGCTCAGAAAGATGATATTTCCTCTTTGTAAGTCCCCTCCTTCGCCAAATCCACTTCCCATTCCAATTATTTATTAAGGGTGGAATGGTAAAGTCGACTAAAATTAGGCCTCCGGTACTCAAGTGTCACTGCAATGGAATTTAATGATATTCTAAAGATCAGATTGTAACGAAACTTGTCAGGAGGTCGCTTGTTTTTTGATATAACTTATAATTTTTACACTATTTATTAACCATACACTTTTTAAAATTTCACCTAAAGCACGTCTAAAATCATAGGAAATACACGCTTAGTTCAACTTTACGTTAAGCATTATACAAGATTATAATTTTTCTTTTCGAACTTCACAGACAGTAAAAATCACTGGACTTTAAGCATATATTTCAAGCAGGTAATACAATCCTCTATCGCATCCATCGTAAAGTTACGTTCATTCGACTCAAATGAAAATGTTGCAGAATAATCCTAAAACGAATTATCAACTGAGAGCCGGAGTCTGATCAAAGGCTACGTTTGTAGCTTTGATCCGTACTCACGTCTATGCCTTGCATCTGTGTGACAAGATACCATATCAATACCTCAATACTAGAATGTGTTAATCAATGTAACGTTGTCCTCGCTTTGATTCAATTCTGTGACGAGCTTTTGTGTTTTGTCTTTGTTGCACGAATTTCGATATTGCTATTCGTAATTTAGTTATGGTTTCTTATGTAAATTTATGTTGATAAAATCAATAAAACTGGTTTTAGAATTTAATTTCCTATAAATAACATTTCTGTACAATTTTCACTACAATAAATAATTGTTTATCATAGTAAACTATCCCTTAAAAGCACTATTAGTATGCATAGTTAGATGAAGACGCTACTTGAGTCGTTCTTCACTATATTCAAGAAATGACAACTTTGTAATGAAAAGACGAGGCTGTATTTCCTATTTTTTTATCAAATGTTAAAAATTAAAGTTTAATGGTGTACCGAAGTTAGCAATAACAATTTTCTTAAGCAATTTTTATTATAATTTTACCTAAAAAAACATAATTTGGTATTGAAATAAAAGTAATCTATTTCATACAAGTTCATACATACATCGTGCGGAAAGGAAAACATAAAATTGTTAAATTCTCACTAAATGTGTCCAATAAAGAATAATAAATTCGCGGAACACGATTTCGATATTTCCCGGGCACGATGAGCGCCGTGCCGTGCTGGCCGTACGCCCTCTGAACTGGGTTAACATTTATGTGTTTGCTGAGAAATAAAATTGAAAAGAATGTTCAGTCAACAATACACAATATAGATAAAGGTAACTTTATCCAAAGTTAACACTTATATCTTCTATGTAAAAAAAAAGTTAAAGTATGAAGAAGACATTCTACTCGTACTTATGATGACAGATTTGTAATTAAGAGAACAGAGTAGGTGAAAGCAAAGGGCATATAAATGTAGATGTAAGAATATAGAAGACATGAAAATGGTGTAATTGGCAATCTTTACGAGAATTCAAAACAATAAACACAAACAAGTGGATGAATTAGTTAAATCAATAGTCATAACCTAATTACCCTCTTATCTACTCAGCGTTTTAGGACGTTTTTAATGCTTTCAATTATTGTGCATATCGTTGTAATATATTACTTAAGTCGTGACGCACCTGCACTTAGAAGAAATTTAAAGATGTGTGTGAAGTCAACTAATCCGCAAAAAGGTTGCTAAGTCACCCCTACCTTGTGGAGTCTCCGAGCTTGTCGGTGACCACATTTATGAGCTGACGGCTCACAAACAGATACTTAAGTGTAGTAAGAAAGATTACTTGTCCCTTTCTAACACAAAAAACCTTATATAAAAAACTTTGCCAAACTACAACGGCAATATTGTTCAATTAAGTTGTTCCTCGAAAACTGAAAGTACTCTTTTGTAAAATATTGTGTATTATAAAAGCAAGTTTAAATTCTAAGAAATTTGTTGGTATAAAATGTAAAATATAAATTATAGTTCCAATAAATATGATGAAATTAAATTTTCCGATACACAATATTGAATTAATTTTTAATTAATGGCAGTGTGTTCCATAGAATTGTTAAAAATGTTATTAAAAAAGTTACTTCCATCAAAACGTGAGAATAATAAAGCTATCAATGCCCGAAATTTATTAAATGAAAACTTCCCTTTTACTTTTACAAAATCAAGTTCAATGAAAAAGAACACAATTTTAGGTATAGATCGTCAAACATTACCTAATGGCCACCTATAGGTATAGAGCGGAACTAAAATTTCAAGAATAATTTCTCTACGTAACGCTACAAATAGGCCGAGCACGAATTTTTGTGACATTCGCCTTTGTTTCGTCATCGTCAATTATTTCAAAATTAGTATGAGATTTTTAGTGTACTTTTCGTCCGATAGGGTGACGCTGCACAAATTTTAATTTTGTCGATAACGATACGATAGCGAATTCCACAATTATTCGTGCTCGGCCCACATTTGGGAAATGTTTGAACCTAACCTTTGAACCCACAGTTTGTTCTAAAACCCCCCAAAAGATGGCGTTAGTTTAAATGCAATAAGCTTGTATGGACTAGGAAAAGTACATGTCGTTGTAAGCAGTTCGTGTCTGTTACAGCCCCGCGACAGATGGCGCTTATTTAAGCGCGTTGAACATAAACTCCTCCAAACAAACAAAATGATCGTTCAAATAGTACCGTTTGGCCTGTAGGCACCGTTGAATCGTGGAGGGACATAGCAACTAACATTTTGAATATCATACATAATGAAGCCCAACAGAAGGCGCTTATTTAAAAAAGTTAAAATCGGTACCCCAAGGGACGAAAAATTATGTTTTCTTACTGCACAGTGTTTTATCACAGTGCTAAATGGAACTGCTGACAGAGCTAACTAGTGGGAGATTTTAGAAACTGCCGTTTTCATTAGTAAGTACAACCCTTCAACAGATGGCGCTTATTTTAAAAATAACTATTGTACAAAAAAAGCATCTAACTTTTTATGGTTATAATTTTCAGGTATGCTTAATAATTTAGTTAATATAAATAGCAAATAGTGTCTTTTATTTATTCGCATCGCTGTAATGTCTACTTCATATAAAATAATTAGAAAACTACAAAAACAAATAAAACGTTTTGTGAGCCACTCCATAGATGGCGCTACAGAGCTTGAGTCAGGTGCTTGAGCAACCACCTAATAGATGGCGTGGATATGACTGGCGATGGACATTAGCTCTAACAGAAGAAGCGTGTTCTAGCAATTCAATTTAAGCAAAACACTAAATCGAAATAATACCAAGTTCTAAACTAGCAGATAAGTGTTGAGCCGAAAATATATTAATAATTTTACGTACAAACAGATGGATTAAGAGCCTGATACAAAAGGCAGTTATTTTAGAAACCGCGAGCATAGTGAGGAGGTTCCTGTCTCTGTAGCCCTCACCACTGGTTGCTTGAGTAATGGGATTCCACAGCCGGTGGTATACTATTTTTATATAATACATTTTGTTATTTTTTTTATAAAATGTATAATATAGATAATAAGTCATGTACTATGCGATAACAAACTCAAGAATTTTAAGCAAAATAAAATGAAAACGACTATCTCAGGCAAACAAATCATTGATGATTCTGACTTGTAAATTATTTTTTATTCGCGAAACTCCCTAACGATGGCATTATCATTTTTATGTTTCGGAGCTTGTTTGACTAAGTTATTTAAAGCTTCCATGTTTTTTAATAACTTTATAGAGACGTAATTCATAGCCGATTTTTAAATGAAATGGTAATTTATCTTTGATACTAGTGTCATTATTAGCGTTTTTAGAACTTTAAATATCGTCTATTAGACTACTGCATGTTATTGAAATTGATAACCATACTAAAGAAATCACGGTTTTTCATTGTGCTTATTTGTATGTACTTGCCTAGTTTAAAGGTAGGGCACCGGGGCGACGATGCAGTGCCTATAAATCGAGGCGGCATAACAAGAGTCCTATGGGAACAGTGAGACAAGTGCGCTACTTACGTCCAATACAAAATTGTTTTGTCGTATTTTCGTAATATATGACGACTACTTTTTTACCAAGCCTACCTAACATAAATAGTCCTCGCCCATTATTCAATAGTTTTTAATCTATTTTTTTTTTTTTTTAATTTTATTTGGATTTAAAATATATTTACGCACTTCTCCACTTTGCCTGTTTCTTTCGCGTTCATCCACAATCCGATCGTGGAATTTTCTTAAAATGTAATGTTTTTTTACTAATAATAATTTTTAAATTTATTTTATATTTCGAAAGTTGATAGTAAGTTTATAAAGTTGTCTTGACTAGCGATGATGATAAAAAAATTAAGAATAAAAAAGAGAAGGACGTTTAAAGCATTAACAAAGTAAATTCGCGTTGTATTGTGCAGCTTTCGTAAGATGTAGCAATAATTTTATTCGCTTATTATTTCAGTCGTTTTTATACTATCTTAGGTATCTAAATTTGGATCCATTACTGTTCATTCATAATAATTCTTACAGAAATACTTTTTTACAAAATGTTTAAGTAAGTAAATGACTGATCACTCGTGCCTTAAATATTTACGTATGGGGTAGAGATTAATTAATTTCGTTTGATACGGTCCTGACATAATTTTTAAGTCTTTACTAATTTCACATAAACAATACTTGTCGGCTGGGTGTACTTTTAATAAAGCTCTTCTTTATTAATAAATACGAGTATAACATAAAAATATGACGTAATTCTAGGCCGACGCAACTCTACCAATACAGACATTTTAGTCTGTACTGGCAAAACAACTATCCTTTATTGTATAAAAGACTTAGTTCAGGCCTAATCAGTAATGAAATTTAGTACCGTTAAAATTGAATGCATATAAAAAATGACGGTCGGATTGTCCTAATATATTTTGGGCCAGTATCCCGTCCGTGCGGTTAGGAAGGGTCGTTGTTACTTTGTCCTTGAACCTGAGCCGTCTATTATTTCAAAGTTATTGATGTCAAGTCCGCAAGAAGTTTTGAAGGTTAACCATCGTTTTTGTACTGGCGACCGACTAGATTCACATCTCGGTTTATACAGTAGTATTTCAAAGTACAGTAAGATTATGTTAGGTACTTTGGCATCAGCTCAGCCTACCCTAAGTAAAGGTCGACTAGGATTTAGTCAACTACGCAGGTCCAGTGACATTAGTTCAGATGACGCATCTTTGATTTTGTTCACGGATATGTGCAGACTAAATCGCGATGTTTTTCATTATGATAAAAACTTCCGATATGTGCACATATTTAAAATTCTAAAAACGTAAAATGCATTGGTAAAGGATGGGTATAAACGTGAATCTGAATGTTCCTTGCATTACCACTGACGCTCAGTTACTGATCTTAATAATTATAGTACTTATGTGAAGTACAATTACATATTTTGTTATCATATTATATTCATCGCATAAGACACTACGCAATTCGCGCCTCATCTCATCAGCCGCAGGAAAATTTAAGTTTATAATTAATTTCCTTGGTATACGTCAATTGTGTTGATTATTATCATTTCCTGCCATCTTGGCTTGGCTTCATGAATTTTCTTAACTTTCCATAAGAACGAGTAAATATTAAATAATATATTTTTAGATTAACCTCCAAAGAACAGGTAAAGAAGAACATTTAGGAAGATGTACATATATGTTTGTATAAAAATCAATGATAAAAACTTTTTATTGCAAATAATTAAATATTTCTTTCGGATTTTTTGAAAAGTGGATTTGAGAAGTTTGTTCATCGAATATGAATCTTGGAACAAACAACGACTCATATAAATTTATCAAACCTTATTTTAAACCACATCAGACGTATGCTCTACCACATATGCGAACCCGAGTGTGTCACCACTGTTTAACAAACAACATACTTATTATATAAGATTCGTTAAAACGAGCAAAATATACGTTTAGACTAATATTATTTTTGTAAGGAAAATATTATAAATATTACCTTTAACGGGAATCATTAAAAACGGCTTACGATGTTTACAAGTTGTTATACTCATTTTAATAACGATAAGTACTAGACGTTTGCGTCTAATAATAGCACCCTTGTGTTATGTACAAGAGAATTCACTGAAAGGGCGGAGGTAAGTCAAACCGTGGGTTTCCACAGCCGAGACAGCAAGAACATTTTGTTACATAAATTTTTTCAAGGAGAACGAAATAAATTTTATATTATTGTACGACTTTTTCGGTAGTGGAAACCGAGGGTTAGCATAAATCGATATAATTTGAAGGAGAAATATAAAAATAAAACGTGCGAATCTGAAGACAAAAGCTGATAAAAATTATTAGTAGAAATGAAGCAATTCAATTCGTACCTTTGAACAAGTCTCTCTTTGTGTAGAGTATACTAATTTTTAATTGATTCTTGAGTCTTTGTCTGAAGATTTAAACATAAATTAACACATCTTGAGACAGAATAAGCTCTGTCTCAAGATGTATTAATTTGTACTCATCAAAGGAGAATTTAACATGTCTGTGTAATGGGTATGCACCAAGCAACATAGCAGGATGCACCATTGACCCAGAAAGACAGACGAGAAGTGTCATCGTAGTCACGGCCGTCATTGTTATTACAACACTCCGCTGAGTTTTCGCTGTTAAAAATAGTTAGAGAATCTGACTTATTTATAGACCTAATTATTAATTTTAAAATAAAATGAACTAAACACATTTCTAAATTATAAACGTGCGAGTTTTTCAATTTGAAATCTACGGAGAAGGGGACGCACATAAAGAGAATATTTTCCCTAAATGGCGACAGGTCACCGGTGTGACTTGTGATCCAAAAAATTTGTTGATTACATGTAGTTGAGATGCGTATGCTAAGATGGATGTGTAGTGTGACAAGAAAGATAAAGTTAAGAATGTGTATATCAGAGGTAGTTTGAAAGTAGCGCCAGTTATCGAGAAATTGAGGAGCAGAAGGTTAGCAGTGGTTTGGACATGTTTTGCGGACGGATGAAGATCATATTAACAAAAAAGTAATGAGATTGAATGTGAATAAATGTGGATAATGTGCGATAGGGATAAGGACAGGTTGATGATGACTTTACGTCCCCTCCTTCGACAAATCCCGATCCCATTCCCATCCTTTCTTTGATAAGAAAAGGGTGGGAAGGGTGGGAGGCCTAAAATAGGTTTCCGGCACCAGACTCATCAAACAAAACGTGGAATTGCTTACACTTCACGCCTGTCTTCTGTGTGGTCGTGTTATTTCACCGGGCGAGCCGGCCAATTCGTGCAACAAATGTTGCTTTAGTTGCTGGCGTCTACCACTGTTATTTGTTTCCACACAATTGTATGAATTGTATCCACAAGTCCTTATAAAACAATTCACTAAAAGAAGAATTTGCAAACAATTACGAATCGCGCACTAAATTCATGAACATAAAAATATTGCCCTATATCTCGGAACATATTGGGCTATGAGAAAAATAAGCCAATATAATGGTAATTATAGATAGGTAATTCATTATGATAAGGACTGTAATCGGTTGATAGTATTAATTTTTTATACATAGATTTATACTTTAATACTTAGTTTGCAAAATAAAGCATTTATATATGCGCTTAGAATATTTAAATAGAATAGAAGATAAAAATTTTTGTGTAACATTTTACCTTTTTCAAATTAATTTAACAGCAACTAAAATGCGAGGTACTAAAGGATTAAAACATAAATTAAGTCATTTGGTTAAATTAATTAGTATTACACAATATTAATGAGTACAATCGCCCTAAACGTCAGATGTTCACAATTTGTATAAATAGAAACGAAAGCACCAAAGAAAATGAGTAAAGACATAAAGACTTCATAACAAAATTTATTTTGAAACTTACAAATTGTATAAATATTTATCTATGAAATAGACCAATCGAGTTCTAATCTAAAATAACAAATCGAGATCTATCGGAATTTGTTTATTATGGGAAAATGTAGCCGTATAATACGTTTCTTTCTGACAGTCGTTATGAAATAATGAATTTTTTATCACGAGTGTTTTTCAATAAGTAAAATGTTATCTCCTAAAATCTTACGAATATATTGGTAACCGTTTATTTAATTAAGTCTTTTGTCTTCGATCTTTTAATATTATTGAGCTTAGAGGTATCGATGTTTTTATTAATTGGTTTTAAAATGTTAATGCATTGTTAATGCATGCACAACTTTTTAATGATTTGTTTTATGTTTATGAAATTTTAAGATTTAATATAGTCAAGATTTTTTTAAAGATTGTTGATTTAAGTTACTCTGAAATAAATTTATTTATCTGGGATTTCAATCAGATTAAACTATATTTACTTTGCATGTTTTTTATACAAACAACTTACCAAGTGGGGGTACCCTCGGCGTTAGAGTTGGAGGTGTCCCAAGGCGGTTTTGACTGCTTTTGGAACCCCGCTCCACCGCCCGCAAACATTAATATTACCTTATCTTTCAATTGGCAACAGAATACACTAACACACAACAGGACACTGTTTACGTTCGTACTGCTCACAGATTGGAATCGCGAGTCGCGTCCATTGTTTACGTTAGAATTTTGGACTGTGTAAGGGACGGTTGTGATGTCGGCCGGCCGCGTTCCAACGTTTTCACGGAATATTTTCAGAGAGTACTCGATGTATATTCCGGGACGTTGAATCCGCCATTTGCCGGCGTGTCTGCGCGCGCGGCGACGGCTAGTTTTATTTTAGGTGTGCGCGTTTTTTATTTAGATTTACACAATTTCGAACAAAGCTTTCATAGTTTTATGATCTGTTAATTAGTGGAGCGCGTGGTGGCCGTCTTATCGTTAGCCCGAGTACCGCGGAGTGGCTCCTCTACTCATTACACTAAAATTATTTTAAAATTAGACATGTTAATTTTGAAATTGCTACATTCGGCGTCGTGTTTTGGGTCAGTGTCAGGAACGACACGCGCGTGGAAACGACACCAAAGTGCTTCCCGAATTCGCGGCAGTCTAGCGGTCTTAAACTTTACACTTTGACATATCCGAACACGGTTACAGATAATAAATACTAATTTTCTTGATAACATATACATATATCTTTTTAAATTTATATAATAACAGAAATCAACAGGCGTTAAGATTAAAAACAAAAAAAAAAGCTTAGATTGGCAGAAGGGAGGTGGAGCCACAGGATCAGAACGCAACATTTGGCAATAAGGGAAGCCTATGGTTTGCACTGAAGGTAAACCAATTATGCAAGTCCAGAAGTGCAGAAATATAGTTTTTAAGTAGGTCGTGAAGTAGGTTTGCTTCGTCATTTGAAGCTAGAAAAATACGTAAGAGTAGTAAAAAATTAAGTCTTACCTTCACAATAACATTAACGATAGAATAATTATAAAGTTGATGATAGAACTTACCTGAAACAAAAAAATATGTACATATTAACAACCAAGAAATAAGAAAAAGAATACAGTTCGGTACTTGTATAGTTCTAATGTTAGTAAATACGAGTAAAATATTTTTCCTTGTATTTTTTATGATATAAGGTGGAAAACAACCGTGCACCTGAATTCGACAAAATGTCGAAGGGATCTTTACCGCTGTGGTATTGCACCAAGCGTGTCGGCTTATTCGTGCAACAGGTGTTATTGTTGCTGGCGTCTACCACTGTTAAATTAATAAGTTATTCTGAAAATACTTTAGCAAGTTTAAATTTGTTCAACCAGAGCAAACCTATGTGCCGTGTGTATGTAGTCTGTGTTCTTTTAGACTTCTGTGTCAAATTTCATCAAGATCCGTTGAGGCATTTTGGAGATACCTTCAAACAAACATCCATCCATCTAAACATTCGCGTTTGTAATATTAGTATACTATGTAATAGTATGTCAATTTGATCTTTAAGTTACTACATTTAGATAATTGTTGTTTTGCTACACTGTGCAGCTAACGAATTAATAATCTATATAAGTACCCTTTTATTGAATTCTAGGGTCCACTCGTAATTGCTTCATCGAGAAATAGCGAAATTGATGTGTTACAACTGTTAAACGTGAAATATATTTTTGTTTAATGAAAATAATTCATCATGATTCGCGCGCACTTTTCCCTACTGAGGGTAGACACAGTATGTGCAGTAATAGTCTTTCATACCATATCGGCCGTCATATCTGAATTTCCTCATCTTTTTCGCATATCCACTTACACATCATCCAACCATGCTTTCCTCTTTCTTCCTCCTTAACTAGCTTTAAATAAATTATGTATAACTTACAGTTGGTGTTGTTTTTCCATCGTGGACGTCGAGTTGTGATCCTTCTTTTTTTCCGCCACAAACCCGATTACACGCCCAAACCAGGGGTTTTTTGAACTTTGACCTATCCCCGACTGCCACATCGCCATTACGGGTGTGCTGCGCGCAGATTTCTGAACACGAAATGGACTTGAAGATAACTTTGTAACAGACCACAAGAATAAGGACCAAAAATAGACTGAATAAGATCTTGGTACTAAGTTTGTATTTTTTGTTCGCAGGTTGATGAACGGGGCATGGAACATCCGGTGTAGATGGACGAGGAAAATCATCCATATCTAGCGGGGGACGATTCTTCGGTGGAGGAGGAGGTGTGGGACAATTATCAATTACTACGGAATCCGTGGTGATAGCTTTTAGTACAGATACCCTTCACCCTTAAGGGTGAAAAAGATATCCTTTCCTCGGAAAACTGAAAAAGGTGATGAGGATGGAGAGCGTATAAGACCTGAAACAAAAAAAAAACAGCTTTAAGAATACATTTTGCTTAAGACTAAATATACATAACTTTGATATTATTTAAACTTTCGTGAGACAATATTATAAATAGTAAGTGAGGCGAAGCAGCAATTTTTTAGATTTACTCGGGCGTGCAATCACACATGTGGTACCCCACCTTGTATCTAACCAAGTAATCCTACTAAGTCAGTCAAATTAAGACAGGGTGAGTAAATTATAATCAGAAAAGTCTAGATTTCAAATTTTAGTCCGCTCGACAACGTCAAGGTGGCGTTTTTATCCGTGCAACTTTGTGACTGCTATTTGTATATATGTAAAACATGCAAATTGACAGATAAATGAAATTTGGACTTCTCTGATTGTAATTCACTAACCCTGTCTCAAATTGACGAGCTAGATCATTTATAAAAATAGATATTTTGTTATTTAGTATCTAGATCGGTTGACCTAACCCTAAACGGACGGCGTTATGTGGAACCTTGCATTTGGTTTAATTGGGTGCAAGGTTATCCCATAAACTTTTAGGAACGTTTGTAACACTACTATAGGTGAACCCTGAAAAGACCCCATCGTCTCCATTAAAAAAAATATAATAACCCAAAAATGGGTTTTTCGCCCTGATTTTTTTAAATGATTTTTTAAAAAGATTTTAAATGATTTTTTTTCAAAAAATTATCCCAGACCGAGTTGAAGATCAAAAACTTATTTAAAATAATTCCATGTATTTATTTTCTTAGGTATTATGGTTGAAACAGTAGAAAAAGTCGTATTTTCACTAGCCAGCTGTCGCGTCAACCCGAAAGAGGATACTCATTTATTTGCATTGCAACGTAAATTTGTAAATTATCAAGTATTTCTGATAAAGGAATAAAGGAAACATCTATTCAAAATTAAGCCTCCAGTGGCTAAGGCTGTGCATTGTTTTATCGATGTGGACTTTTCAGATTTCACATGAAATGAGGTTGTGACCATTCCTGACAATTTTTAGATCTATACGAATTATCACTTCTAAGTATAAATTCATCAAGCTAATATTTCTGGTATAATATGTATGAACCCTCGCCATTCTACCTAGAAGCTTGAAATTTTGCATGGATGTTACTTATCTCATCCCGTAAGGATCTGAAGTGAGGGGTTAATAGTTATACATGCTTATATAGAAATCGATGAAGATTTTCAAGTGTTCACATATAATGGTGTTTCAAACATTCCTACCGATTTTCAGCTCTATGCTAATTACTATAGCTTCAACCCTAATTTCGCTTAATTGGACTGTTCTATACCAAGTATTTAATACATATTATTACGTTTATTAATTTAAAACTTTTAATCACTCATATGTTTCATCAGTGGAAACAGTGGCATAGACCGATAGGCTTAAAGTGCGCCTATAAGAGATACCATATGCATAAATAGAAGCGTGTTAAGGGAGGGAATGACGAGTCGGATCGCGTGCACCACGCAATCTCTACACGTCCAAAGTCCGCCAGCCGTCTTCCCTTAGCGACCGGGTTTCTTAGCCGCATTAGCAGCGCATTATTTCAACACGTAGACAGAGCGTAAATTATAATGACACTAGCTTTAGATTAACATGGAAATTCAATTACTACCAATGTGATTACCACCAAATTAATTTTATAATCTTGTAATACTTTAGCTAACATTAAGACCACGGATAGAGACCACAAACGTAGCGCGCCCTCCATCCAAGTGGTATTATGACCTAGTACGGATAGTAAGCAGTCGTTAGATGCGGTGCGCGGAGGACCACTTATTGTGTAAAGTATTTGGGGAGCCCTAAGTCCAGTAGTGGATTGACACAGGTTGATGATGATGGATACTTTAATTTGTTTTCAATTTCATCATCTTCATCAGCTTGTATCAGCCTATTGCTGAATGAAGGTCTTGTCCCTTCCGTTCTATACTTCGTGTCCTACATTCTGAGATATCCTACCGTTGCACATTCGAAGCATTAATTCATATTTTTATCCGGTCCCTATATTATTCGTAACGATTTGAACTTAAAAAATGAACGTTAAAAATTATCGGTAAGCAAATTAAAAAGTTATCTGTTATATAAAATGCTATTTAATTTATTTTATCTGAAATTGTACTGAATTTGGGAAATTGGCGTAGCTCACGAAGCGTACACATGTAATAAGTACCGCACTGCAGTTACGGGTAGCATGCGTGGATTTTTAGATATCACATCACATTTACGTTATCTTATTTTGAATATATTTGTCGAAATGGTATAAGTACTAAAGATTTACCTGTAAATATTTAATATTAATTTTATGATTTTACACGTGTATTATTTTATAAAATCATTTCTTAATCTTAAGATATGTAACTTAATTAAAAGAATTATTTTATCACAGACTGCATTAATCGGCACTAATCGGTAATTTGATCTTTTTCTTCCTTCTCCTCCTAACATTCTTCTGCGTAATTCCTACCTATTTTAACATAAACCGTGCACGACTTTTCCCCAGATTTGTCTGTTTTGATCACCCTTTTAATTCTCTAGAACTTTGATGTCAAAGCTGCCATTTCATTGTCCGCTTTTCTCCATTTTTTTTCAGTCGATACGTAAATCTATTAATCTTCCAAACATTATAAAATTCCTTCTCCACTCCAACTACCGAGAAACACATCTATCCACTTTCATCTTATCCACACCATTTACATCCCCATTCACTTCCACGATTACCAACGTTTCCACTGCCCCTTCTCACTTGCCACCCCACCTACAAATATATTCTCCACCCCACCCTTTTTTTTTATATAGTGGGGAAATGCGTTACGCATACCACCGCGCCCTAGAGGGGAAAGGCGCGGTGGTTATGTCGGACTCTCTCCCTAGACGGAAGCCTACCGACTAAAACCCCACTGTTTCCCTCAGCTCACCGAGCACCAGGGCGCGGGCACACTGCGTGTATTCATCGCACGCCCCGATGGTGACTGGCCACAACGCCTCCTCAACATGTTTGCGTCTTCTCGTTGCACGGGAAACCTGTGCGTCCTCACTACTTTGTCTGATTGACGGACTTCCCCCTAGTCCGCCACTCTAGTTCGGTTAAGGAGGGATAAGTCATGCGAAAGCCCTTCTTCTCCCCCCTCTGCGGCGGCTTCGGATGGGGTCCTGGCTGGACGCCTCCCTCAGCCTCTCCGC
>JAOPJD010000025.1:1955528-1969907 GCA_026167825.1 Papilio polyxenes | reverse complement strand
GATTTACCTGCAAACATACTAAACCAAACACCTGTACACTGTGTGAAAAGGAAGTGGAATTAAATTGACAGCCACGCCCCTTCTCTCCCCCCCCCCCCACCCTTTACCACCCCTGTTACCCACACTACTATTACACTCCTTTCGCCCTCCCTAACACGCTCGCCCTCTAACATCCCTCTCCCTCTTGTCACCCTTCTTATTTAAAACCTCTTCATCTCTAGAACAGCCCCCAGGCTAATTATTCTTCATTCTCTCTATATTTAATCATACTCGTACTTGCTGTTATGCATCTCCTATCAATCAAAAATCATACTCGCGCATTTCGTCTTAAATCTACGTTGAGCTTTGCGAAATTCTATAATAATTCGCGTTTAAATAGAAATATGGACGTTTTTTGCGATATTGCTCTTTAAATGTAGCGCTGTCTATCAAGTTGTTAATTGTGCTCTCATTGAAAGCACTTAAAATCTATTTTAAAAAATTCAGTATACTCTATTAAACTCAAATGAATATGTTAATTATAAAGAATAAACAGTAATGAAATTAAAAAAAAATCGTACGTAAATAAATCCTGACCCACAATTTCGGTTACCCCTTTTAAGCCAGTAAACAACCTTGACATTGTAACTGAGTGACACAGAATCCCAGTTTACCGACGGGAAGCACCCCAACATAGACATTAATGGGATAAAATGAATCAGAGGGTCGGCGGCGGAAAACTTGAGGGATACAAACATAAGCTTTTCGGCTATCGGTTTCGGTACAGAATTATTTGTAATAGAACTACCAATTTGACATCTTTAAGCTTAATTAAAAAAATCTTTTACTTCAACGAATTAATTGCCTATTATTTTTATTAGAATGTTAAAAAACAAAAAATCGTTTATACCGAAACGCCGACGGGACGGTAAATCATTATATTTTTAATACGTTCAAATGCACACGTAAAATTAATGAATATATGCAAACAATTGCATACGCCAATGTCTATTTTTTTTCTAAAATATTTTATAATAATTTCAACCCATGCGAAATATTTAAAACAATGCTAACATTTTTTTAAGTTATAATTATTTTAAATTATGATTTTCAAAAATATTAAGACCGATTAATAACAAATACGCTAACATTTACAAGAGTGACGCTGTGTTTTCAGATGGAGTGATCGCCCACGTGGTTCTAGCGTGGGAAAAATAAGCGCTACGCTTCACTTCGCGATCTGCCTACACTAGCTTAATAAGACATATAACAAATAAGACAAGATTTTTCTTATTTGTAACAAACAAATAAAATAATACTTAAGTCTAGGCTAAAAATTCTATTATTATATTTTATAGACAAAGAATCACAACATCAAAGTACTTGTAGTCTCGCGGTCAGCTGTCTGCATACGGCTGTCGAATTCGACACTCAATAAACTTAACATGACATCTTAAATATTTTATTAAATAAAATTTAAATGTAATAAAATGTTATAATGTAAGTTTATTGTTTATCAAATTTGTATAAATCACATTATATTACACAACACTTTTTAAAACAACCTGAAAAATAAAATAAAGTGAAAAACACAAAAGCGAAAAACTTACCATTGTTTGAAGATAATTTCACAAAACTATAAAAAATAAAATAAAAACATCGACATGCGAACAACATCAATTTGGAAAGAGGGGAAGAAATAAATATTACACTTAGAAGACAATACAACACATATTAAAAAAAAAATTAGACGAACCCTTTCTTATACACTGACAAACACACACTGAGCCATCTAATGAATGCCCGAAGCTCAGTTTCCCTCAAACGAGAGGAGAGAACTGTTCTCTTCGCGCGGCACCAGACAACTGAGCCTGCTTGTACTGCGGCAGTACTGCAACTATTGCTTTACTTCGGGGATGCACCACAACAAACTAGGTTATCGATAAAATATTAACATTAATATTTTCAAATTGTATTTATCACTAAATAATATTTTATAGATAATTATTAAATTTGTATTAATAATAATAATAGAATAAAATCGATATAATTTATGAACGATATCGAAATTATTATTATACTGTATATTTTTAATTTAAAATATTTATTCTGCCAAAATTAGTATGAATAATACATTGTCCACTAATCGCTATAGCGAAAATAAAATATAAGGGATAGTAAAATTTTGTTCAATTCGAAATCTTTTAATAAATTTTTCATCGATATGGTAATAAGTACAGTGTCCCAACTTTAAAACGGCGCGCGCAACTTATCAGTTACTCCCACCTCTATAATTTTCCGGGAAATCTTACTTTTGAGCATTGATGGCTCAGGAATTAGGCACTTGAATTATAATCTTCAGGTTTTCTGTTCGAATCCCGCCATGTACTAATTTTGTTTTCGATTTTCGACTTACATACGAGTATATACAACCTGAACATAACTGCGACGGAATTCAAAGATACGTGTGAAGTCAACCTAACCTAGGTATGTATATGATAGGCTCCCAGCCCCTCAGTGAGGCCGTCTAGTGAGCTGATGATGATAAATTAACTTTCCTCAATTTAAACGGCGTTTGTTAGAAGGTATATAGGTTACTAATTAAGTATTTTTTAATCCCGCGAGAATGATGTCGCGGGTCGCAGGCCAAAGCTAAAATATATAGAAATAATAAACTTTTTAACGACGTGCCTCTCTGATTATTGTGGGGATTACCCCGCTATAATCTAACTATCAAGTTAGATTAGCATTATTTTCTTTGTCTTTTGCGAGGAACAGTTAATACTCGTATTATATAAAATATCAAAAACGTTATTCTTAATAATGTTGAAAACAAGTTAAAATTTAAGAGTAATAGTTTAAACACATTCAAATTTTTCATAGTCAAAATTCAAATCAAAATTTCAGTAAAATATTTTAGTACAATGAATAACACAAATTTGCTTTCTGGGCTTACGTAGGTCAAACTATATGATCTACATAAAATGATGTATGGAGTAATTATAGATCCTTAATTTTGCTAAATAATAGTCTTTGGCCATATATGCCAATATATCTATCATCTATGAATGTCTCACAACAACCATGTTATTGTGAAAAAAAACGTCGATTAAAATGCACACGAAAAACAGCGGCGTAAGCTTACGGCGCTATTATATTATATTCGGTATAAATAAAAATGTGCCTTAAAGGCAAGAAGAGTATTAAATGCAGATTGTATTAGCCTTGCAAACTATATAATTCCGATTATCAAATGATATCTTCCAAACTTTTGGTCATCATCAACTTTTGGAATAATTTGATTTCAAAACTACGCTCATCCGAAAAATGCTACTGTGGCGCGCGACTGCACAGAATTAAAGGCACGCTACGTTGTATGTGTTCGTTACTTTTCAATTAGTATACCGATTTTTATAATTATTTTTTTTATTTCAAAGATGAAAGGTTATCTGCTGCATTCTAAATTAGTTTTTGAATTAAAGTACACACATATTAAACATATTAAATAGGATACGTATTAAATAAGAAAGTCCTCGTCTTTGTCTTATTTCCGTCCTCATACGTATTAAGGAAATTTGTAATCAAACTTCAAATTCACTAAAAATCGAGAAATCAATTTGTCAAAATTTTAATTCGATTCGGTTTCGGTCTAAATAGGAACTTAAACGGTCTAAGATATCTCACATATAAAATGTCACTTATTTACTTCGGCCGATATCAACTGCGAAGAGAAGAAGAGACTTTCTTACTTTCGAGGGTTTTCATGAAATTATTTTGTTACTTTATGTGGTGGTATGGTGCACTTTGTTTGAGATTGTTTTTTATGAAGTCGGCTTTCTTTTCTAGAAATATGCTTTTATACAATAAAAAATAGACAATTTTATTTCGTTACTTTTTTATTGCATTTCTAACGCCATCTATTATCAAATTATAATTTCTTAACGTGAAATGTTATGGAAAGACTAACAACGCCTTCAAAATGCAAGGAGATGGTCCATGGTCCCGAAACGACCGTGTCGGGGGGGGGGGAATCTTCTAAAGATACCATGCCTTTAGGGGGAAAGACAAGGTTATGTGGGATTCGATCCACTAAACCCCCTCGGTAGCCAAACCACAAAGGTCCGTTTGGTCATTGAAATGACGGGACATGCCTCTATTGTACCCCGGAATTAGACTGACTGTGGTGTATTCGCCGACCGCTGCCTCCGAGGAGCCCGCTCTCGTTCACGCTCTGCAATCTCTTTCTGTGAACGAGTCACGAGTCTTTCTTACTCATGACTCGTTCACAGAAAGATTAGTGACTGTTAGGTACAGGTAAGTATAATTTTATTGATAACATGTATTGCCGTCGTAGAGCGTCGGTGGCTCAGGGGTTAAGCACCCGACTTGCAATCTGCAGGTCCTGGGTTCGAATCCCGCCATGTACCAATGTGTTTTTCGATTTTCGATTTACATATGTACATTTATTCGACGTTGTTACGATGAAGGAAAACATCGTGATGCAACCTGCACATATCTGAGAAGAAATTCAATGATATGTGTCAACCAACCCGAATTTGGCCAGCGTGGTTGACTATGGCCTAGTGACCCCTAACTTGGGGTAGGCTCCGAGCCCCTCGGTGGGGACGTATAGTGAGCTGATGATGATGATGATTGCCGTCGCGGTTGTAAGGTGCAGTCTGCTGGCCCGGGTCCGGCGCCGGGGTGGTGTCGTGACGTCGCTCAAGATCCGCCAGGCAAGTACAACTTGTATATGTAGATTGTTGTTGTTACTCGCGGTAACAGTGACATCCACTTATTCTTTCCTGATATTGCAAAAGCTACCACTGCTCACAAGGTGAGATTTGGCCCGACCTGTTGAATTAAAATTCGCCACCCCGACTCCCTCGCAGGGCATTCTGCGAGCGTGTGCTGCGCGAAATCTTGCTCCCCGCCACAATGGTAGCATTGCGTGGTTTGTTCCCGACCAATCCTATGTAGGTACTCACCAAAGCAACCATGCCCGGTAAGCACCTGCACCCAGTCTAAACGTGACGTGTGCATCTTTGTGCATTCGCAGCCACGACTGAAGGCACGGAAAAAAAGCGCCGACGATTCGTTGTCTAGAGCCTCGTGGCTTTTCAAGTCGCTCTTGCCACACTCGAATTGCACGTCGATGCTCCTCTCCACGGACCACACCGGCCTCCGGGGCGACAGTCCCTCTTCGGCAATGCAGGCGTGTGTATACAGGGGAATTCATCTTTGCTAGCCTAGCTGCTAGCTAAGCCTTCGAGGAGTTCATTACAGGATCGAGACTTAGCTTCCTAGATAGCGAGCTGAAGTGATTTCTTGGCTTGCCTGTATCTCTCATAACGAAACGACCGGGCCTAGGAGGAAAGTACTCTTAAAAATTTTACCGCAGAAATAAGAGATAAAAATACCAAATCCAATTATTTGTAACAATTGAAGAAAGATTATGATAAACTATTGTTACCACCTTTCCTTCTCTTCTTTCTCTTCTGATTAGTAAGAACAAGATGAATTAGGAGATTATTTATGTCAATGATTCGCCATCTATCTGTACTTATCCCACTCACATAGAGTTCGGATGATAATTATGTTAATAATTAAAATGAAAGAACAGATTGATATTCAGAGGTGGGGTTACGAATTACGTCAGCAGAAGTGGCGAATCGACGCGACATTCTACGAAAACAACTTTCTATATTTGTAGAAATGTTCTAAGCCACGTATATTGTTGCTCATTAATTTTCCACCGCCTACGTAAATCAAACCCCAGACGTAACATCATAGAATTGCTTTGCACTTTCGTTCGCTTTTCAACGTCTATGAAATCGAAGGTTACATAATTTATATTTTTATTTATCATCAATGTAAGAGCAACCTGGGTAGGTATTTCGTAAGATGAACCGACGATTAGTGGGCCTAGTATTTATGATAATAACCATCGTATCATTATCGTCAATTGTGTCAAAATTAGGAGTAGGAGTTTTGTGAAAATTTGTCGATAAATATAAGATGGCGATTGTCACAAATATTCATGTTTGGCACACTGGTCCAGATTGCGGGAATTTAGTACTTAGTATATCACTCTTTTCGCTACTAAATATTTTAATTATACATCATTCATTCATCATCAGCTCACTATACATATCCACTGAGGGGGCTCGGAGGCTACCCCAAGTTAGGGGTGACTAGGCCATAGTCAACTACGCTGGCCAAGTGCGGGTTGGTTGACTTCACACATATCTTTGAATTTCTTCTCAGATATGTGCAGGTTGCATCACGATGTTTTCCTTCATCGTAACAACGTCGAATAAATGTACATATGTAAATCGAAACTCGAAAAACACATTGGTACATGGCGGGATTCGAAACCAGGAACCTGCAGATTGCAAGTCAACTTGCTTAACCCCTGAGCCACCGATGCTCAATATCAATATTTTTATCACCTCATCATAATTGGCGCCTCTATTAATATTAGTTTATTCTACAAGTTTATAGACCTCAGACTTAAATGATTCTTATTCTATATTGAAGAAAACAAACGTGATAATTTCTGTACAAAATCTAAGAAATTATATTACTATCCCGGGATTCGAACTCGAGTACTTGGCAGTGCTACCTGAATGCTGCAACCGTTAGGCTACCGCATTTTTAAAAGATATTCTGAAATTAGAGTACAGATGCAAAGACATTTTCAATTTACTTTCGTCAAATATTTACTTGAAATTATTTTATTAGCAATACTAGTGATGGAACTTATAAAAAAAAACTTTCTCCAAAACATGCACAAAAAAATTAGCTCAAACCAATATAATTTTATATTACTTGCGTTTACTTATATAATATAAAAAAATTGCGATAAATCGTCTTAATAAAAATCCAAGCTAAAACGGCTTTTCCCATTTATCCCCCCAAATCCACACGAGTTCCGTCTTCGTTCTTTGTTGTTACTTTAGTAAAATAAGATTAAAAAAAAATTCGAGAGCAGCAAGTATTCTACTATTAACCTTTAAAGTAAAATTTTGTCGGGGTGACATTAGATTTGAGTTTGAAGTGTTCTCAAGGGTTACGAAGTGTTGGCATCGGGCCAAATAACACGGTTATTTCATCACAAGCACAATTTTGATCTCTTGCATGAAAATCACAAAAGCGTTATTAGAATAAACGACAATGTTTTATATCTATCTTATCTCAGAACTCCAGTGACACTTGTTTCAATAAATATTGTGAGTGAGTTTGGAATTCGCTTAGTTAGATCTGGGAACTATTCTATTCTCAAACAGATCCTAAGTTCTGAGTTCCTGGAAAATCTATTTGCGTCGCACAAAAGTTTTTTCTTGGAACCATTATCGACGAGTTAAGGAAATTAAAATAAACGTTTCAATATAATATTCAATTTCAATTTCCCAGAAGAGCCGACTGAGATTTTAGGGCTTGTAACTAAGTATAGAACGATAAAGGTCTGACTTGGTGGACATAAGTCAAACTGAATTATGATAACTCCTAGCCTAGCGCCCCCTGCGCCTAGCGCCCCCTGCGCCTACCGCCTTCCTGTTAATGTTAAAAAAGTCCATTTGTATTATAGCTAGCGGCATGTCGTATTTTTATACCATTTTACATACCCATGAAGGTTTTACATATTTTCTGACAGAACTAATTACAGTTGCAGCGCCTTTCTAATCAGGACAGTTATCGTTGTTTGACTATCCGCGGGTTTCTGAGACCAACATCTCCGTTTAAAACTCACAACGTTAAAACATAACGACCGAATCGATTTTGACGACCGAGAAAGGGAGTAGTAATTCGGTTCGTAAAGCAGTCAGTCGAGTTTATTTGATTTTTTTAATTAACGAATTATATTCAGATATCTTAATGTCCCTTAGTATTCAACTCGAATAGGCTGCAGGAGATTCAAATAAAATATATACCACAAGGTACATAATAAACATTACTTCAGTCGGGAAAAAGCTATGACATGTGATTACAATAATTAATTTATAAAATGATAATATGTATACAGAGTTTCAATTACCTTTGAATACTTTCCAATTTCAAAGAGCGAAAACATTTTTATATAAAACATTAGTTTTGTCATGCAACGCGCTCGGAGGTAAAATGATATTCTAAGGATATCATGTTACCGTAAAAAGCCAGACAACTTGTCCTGTGACGCGTTTGTAAAACGTAGTGTTAGCACACATTTGCACGGGCGCTTTTTTATGCTGCGTTAAAACTGGGCATTGGCGGTTCTCAAGCGATTTATATTTTAAAATCACTCGTGTTTTTTTCGCCCAGTGCAACACACTTCAATATGAAACACTGTGTGATAAAAAAGCGTCTCGTTTTAAAAGTATGCTTACGTATGCTCGCGTATGAACAAATGCATGCATGGAAATTCGTTTATTCTATTTGAATGCATTTTAACATAGTGTTAACAAGCGTCCGTGCGAATGAGGGCTAAGGTATAATATGGCTATGCAATACCATTAGCAAGACAATGTAACATGAAACAAAGCTTTGATGAATTTGTATAGGATCAACGTTGACCAACCCTTTCACTAAGTCTATCGACGTTACAGGCCCATTTAGTATTAGCCGGTACTTAAAGCCGCAACACACCTTCAGTTTAACAGTTTGATTATTCAGTAAAAAAATACCTGTAGAGTTTAATTGACAAGGAACATAGAAATACTTATCAATTTATATTTTTATAGTTTTACATTTTACTTAATCACAGATAAAAATAATACTCATCTTTCGTACGATTCAACTACGACACTATAGGTACACTCGGAACAAGAGTGTCTCATATTGCAACACGATAAAAGGTGTCGCATCAACCGCTATGTAAATATTCGTTAAAGTAGTAAAGACATTCATGTCAGACTTTTAAGCGTACCTTTACATTAAATCTTATTTACACAAATTTGTATACAATGAGATCAAACAATTAGTGAATGGACGGTATTCGGTAGTTTGGTGAAATACTGAAGAACGGTATTAACAGCTCCGAAACCGAGGTGCATGTGTGCGTAGATGCTAGGATCACGGCAGATATCAGTAAATTTTACCCCATCTTTTGTTGTAGTGTTTTTTAAAATAAATTTTAAAGAGCTTACTTTTCATTCAAATAAATGAAATCAATGTAAGTACAAGCAACATTAATCAAATGAATCCTAACTTAATATTACAAATGCGAAAGTAACTCTATCTGTCTGTTTATCTGTCTCGCTTTCACGCCAAAACTACTGAACCGATTTAAATGAAATTTGGTACAGAGATAGTCTCGAAGACTTGGACTTGCCCACCATTGCCCAACACCTGAAGTTGGCGTCGCGTCGATATTTTGACTCTGCCTTCGGTCATCCTAATCCACTAGTTGTAGGTGCCGCCACTTACAATCCAATCGCGCTGGGTAAGTTTCGTCGGGATTATTGTAGACCTAGGCACGTTCTTGACTTTCAAGACGATGCAATTACTATCGCTCAGGCTAAGCTAACACAACACAAACAGATTACACGCCGCAGTCGATGTCGGCTGCGGCAATCATTCTCGCGATACGGCCTCATAGCAGGCAGGAGGTTTTCTCCTATTAATGTAGAAGCGTTGCTGGAGTTTCTTCCGCCACTTCTTCTACCAGCGCTAACGCTTTCCGAAATGGGAGTAATGTTAGATGTAATAATAATAGCAAGCAGATAATAGCAACCAATCATGCCGAGATTCGGCCCTCTCGGCGGGCACCCTTGAATCGGAATGCTAAACGCGTAATGAGTGACAGCCCAAGCCGAGGTCCCCTTTCGGGGGCCCTTGAGCCCAGTTACTCCATGAAACGTCCACCGATGCGACCTAAGAGCTCGGTGACCTCCCAATCCGGTAATAATAATGAAGTAACAGCCCGAGCAGAAGCTCCTGAGGGAGCCCTCGAGCCTAGTTACTCTTAAACGACGTTTAGGCTAAGCGCCATCTGCGCCCGGCCACCTCAAGCCCTGAAACCGGTGAAACTGTAAATGCCTCTTCTAGGCAAACATTGACTGCTCAGTCACAAAAAAAAAGAAAAACAACAGATAGTCTAGAGCCTGAGAAAGGACATATGCTGCTTTTTAATACAAAAAAGGCTTGGGGTGAAAGGGGAGATGAAAAGTAAGGAAGTATCGTCATTTTACAGTTAGATGGTTGAAAGTTATTTTTTAGGCTGTTAATTAGATAAAAATAATATGACATACAACATTTTTAAAGGGGATAAAAGTTTGTATGGGAATATGTAAGGTTAATGTCAATGTTTTGTAAGTTTAATATGTTTTGCGAATTGTTTTACAAGTTTAAGTAAAATAATCAACCTAAATAATTAAAATGCTACTTGAAGACAGTATTTCACGCGGACAGTCTCGAGAAGTACTAATAAAATCTATAAAGGAAATATGTAAGTACTAAAACTTTTCATAAACGAGATCGAACACCATGAGAGGACATACGATGAAAAGAGACAGTGAGAGATGAGTCGAGTGCTATGGCTATCTAGGCTATGTGTTTAGTGCACCGATAGGAGAGCGCGCGTCGAGCGTCAGTTGCACACTGTGCCGTGCGATCCAAGGACGGTCCAAGGACGACGCGACGGTTCAATTGAGCGTTTGGCCTTGTGGCGAAAAGTATGCGTGACTTCGTAGCATCCGCGTAGGCGGTTTTGGTGCTTTCAAAAGGTTAGTGCAGCTTTTTCTATACATTTGTTAGTTTTTTATTTTTTTGATTTAATTTATGTATTATTTTTTATTTTTTTGTGAAAATCATGTCTAGACATTAAGGATTACAAAACTTTGTGCACCGATCCCATGTTGTTAAATTTTAAAACCTTTTCTTGATTTAATCGAAATTGATTAAATATTTGTATCTATTTAAAAATTGTCCAAATTATATTTTTTGTTTAATTTTTGAAAGTTTTAAATTTATACTTGCATCTTTTTTCATATCTCCCATTTTTTGGAATTCCCTTTTTTAATTAAATAAAACAACTTTAATTTTAATTTGTTATAAATTTCTGAAATTTTTATCTAAATCTAAAATATTTTTATGTCTTCATGTATTTTTATAAATTAATCGAAATCCTATAAATCTGAATTAAAATTTTGAATTCTCATAATAAACAAATATACATCAGTATTTTTAATACAGAATTTATATTACTTTTTTTCACTATGTTAAAAAAAGGAATTTGCCTAAATGAAATTATGGATTAATTGTATAAAATTAGAAGCTTAAAGTGAGTTGCATTAACTAATTATAACCATAACTAGTGTCTTGAGGGTGGTTTAATCTACGGTTACGCAAACATTCGTTGCACCATTTTAAATGATGGTATTTAAAAATAACTTTAAGTTTATAAATTTTAAATGAAAATCATTACATGGAATTCTCATTTTTTTTTTGCAATATATTTCAAAATCTATTTTACGACAACAATTTACGCCCTAATTTTGTTTTTTTATTGTGTGTCTTACAAGAATTTAAAAACTTACAAAGGTGCACAAACCATTTCAACAGGTTTGGCTTATCTTAACAAAAAGCATGCGTCTGTTATATCTCGTCTTTAATTTGTTTTCATCTAAATAACTTTACATTAAAATTCTTAAGTATATTGCTTTTTTAAAATATTTTTAGTGATTTTGTATATATGTATATATATACCAATATTACAAAGAGGAAAGTTTTGTATATTTTTCGACGAAGTGGCGGGCAAAATCTATTAATTCATAATTTAAATTGTAAATATAAAATCATACGTGTTTAATATCAAAGTAAATTATTGTCTATTGTAAGTAAGGCCCTTCATAGTAAGGCGATGTAAATTTTCGAAGCCTGGCTATTTCAGTCGCAAAGCGACTACTTACACAAGGCCTTTGAGATTCGTACATAGGGACGCGTCGTCAATTTTTTAATCTGTAATTGAAAGCCCATTTAGTAAAAACGCGTCAGCCAATCAAACAGACAACTCGCGTAGACGAGTCCTCGTTGTGTGTACGGAGCGCGTTCTACGCGATGTTCGCGACGTAAGGATTATTAGTTTGAAAGATTTATGTTGTCTTGTGTACGAAGGGACTAATTTTTAAGTAAGTTTAGTCATCGCTATTATGCATAGAAAATATTATTAATTTATTTATGTTTGCAAATTTATACTGATAAATAAAATTGAAGCATCTGTATGTAATGTTTAAAAATTTTTTTTACATTTCACGCCGACGATATATCATCGTTACTTATAACAAAACATATAATAATATTGCCTATCTATCCGCAAGTTATTTAATCCTGGTACAGGTAATTTATATAAAAAAATATTAATAAGAATGATGAAATATTGTTCGTCGCATTGAGAGTGTAATCTCGCGAGTTCGACCGGCCGGCCGGCGCCGCTGTAACATTCGATCGGCATTAGTATTCCGACGTACGCATATTATTATAGAAGTTATGGAAAACACCTAGTTAAATATAAAAATTATAATAAAAATCTGGTTTTGAAATACGAAATATGTTAGTTCATATTCATTGTTATAATAGTCGATATAAAATGTAGATTTAAAGATGGTAGCATCCTTGTTATAAGGAATTTAAAATTATGTACCGTACTCTATAACAACCATCCATTAAGTACAACATTTAATTCGATACTTCATAGGCGTCAGGTGTCATCAAATTGTTAACGCTGTTTACTAAAAATAAAGTTATTACTCAACCAACGTTACTCGATTAACTAAAACTCTAAAGAAAACATTAAAGCGATTTATTCGTTTATCTCCTGATACGAGAGTCCTATACACTAATAACGTTTTAGAAATTCCCCAGAAGTGTGATGAGCTTTAATGCTTTGCAATGGTTTGTTTGACCTGTAATCTGTCTACGTGCAAAACTGCACGGTTCGTGGAGAGTTGAGAGAAATGCTTTCATCGTATTTCGTTGGAAATTATACTTAAATAAATATATCATTAAATGTCTAGTGTCACCTTAATGTATTAAATATGAAATCGTTTTCGTTTCTATGTTGCCGGTGTTACGACTTTCATTCCCTAGAAGTTTATATGCCGAGTAAAGATTTTACATTCATCTACTCATTTTATTTTTATTTTATGTTATTTAATGTATAATTAATTCAATCTTTTAACAACCTCAAGTTATTGCTTCTACTTAACATGTTTAAAATGTTTTAATTTAAAAATGATTGTCCTTGTCCAATGACCAACTTCCAAAATTCTGTTACCTGTATTCTCTTGACTTCTTGATACATTAGGTATAGGTCAAATCTAACTAATGCGAATATTTAGATGGATGGATAGATGTTTCTTTGAAAGTATCTCCGGAATTAGTCAATGGATCTTGATGAAATTTGCCATAGACGTAGAATATAATCTTGAAGAACTCATCGGTTACTTATTAGATATTTTTTTTTAATTCCGCGCGGACGGAATTTGTCACGGTCGACAGGTTAAATAATAATTATAACAAATAACTTTAATAAAATCAGAGTACCAACAGAGAGACAATTTTGGTACGCCACATATAATTTCTTTTGAAAACAGATGAAAATTTTAAATAAACCCCACCACGGCAAAAAATTATTCTCTGACCCGTTACCTCAATTAAAACGTTTGTATAGGTATGAACGCGACCCTATGACGCCGACAGGCAACGATCGATTACACTTTACACCTGTTGATCATGTCGGATCTATTCATGTCTAATACGACACTTATGGCGTCACAAAGTTGAAGTTGTAGCAATAAGGTCAGTTGTTAATGCATTTTCATTACGGAGTCAAGCATCTATGAAAAGTGGAATTACTAATCGGCTTCGAAACTATTGAACGGTTCGTTTGATATCATTTAAAATAGTGTTTCTGAGCAATCTTATAGCTGACAAAAATAAAGAACTAGGTAATAATAAAATCAATGAAAATTTAACTCGGTATTAGACTAATAATTTTCAAAACAATTTTGTGTTTAAATTGAAAATTTGTGTTTTCAAGAACATTTGCGAATGATTTAAACTTTCGTGAGACATCATAATTAATTAATTATTTGCGAATGTAACCTTAATTATTTCTCATCGAATTTCCGCTAATTTTAAATGTCGTTGTCAGCTCATTATACCCTCACCGAGTGGATCAGAGCCTACTAGTTTTAGGGGTGACTAGGCCAGGCCATAGTAGCGACGGTGACTCAACTATACATACATATATATATATTTGGGTGTTTCAATAAAAAAACTTTTTTTTGTTTTTTTTAATGGTGTCGAAAAGTTGAAAGTACACATAAAAACAAAAATTTTAGCGCCTAGTAGAGCCCTTAATATTAATATTAAGGTTTGCCTCTATTCATTCGTAATTTTTCTATTTAAATAACACGGGAA